>JAKOGI010000130.1:87500-145000 GCA_029747015.1 Carnegiea gigantea | reverse complement strand
ATTGCACCTTTGTGCATAGATAATATATGTAATATATTTTTCACATTAGGCACATAATGAGAGAAGAAAAATTCAAAGTAAATAATAAATACTGATGAATGTTAGAAAATTAAACTAATGATACCAATTGTTAGTTTTTCTATGTTAGCACCTCCTTCGATAAAGATATACCTATAATCTAAAAAGTCAATGAATGTATAGGGCTATTGAAGGTGGAATAGTATATATTGAGAAACCTTAATGTCATTTCCTGCCTTGAAGTCGTCATTCAATTAGTTGAGTTAATTTTTCACAAAAGAGGAGATATGTACACGGCAGAATAACAATGATGGCATGCCTATTGCAAAGTTGGATTATATTTTTGTTGGAATGAGTATTGTTGAGATTACAAGAGAAACAATTAAGTATTGTTGATTTATTAAAACATGTGGCAATCAACAGCAAAGGTGTTCCAAATAAATTTTTATGATTTTTTTTCCTTATTCTTCATATGCCCTTTGCTTATAATTTATTTTGTTGGATTTTACTTTTTGAATCTAATACATAATGCGTCAAAATCTTTTTTGTTTTTGGTTTGGAATTTGAGTTTACATATATATGATAATTAGTAGTATCTTACATTATGGAGAAGTCATGCACTAAAATATTAAAAAATTTAGGAGATCTATTTAGTTTTTTAGAAAAAGATGCATATATATTATGTCTCTCCTGTTATATAAGTTTTTGTTAAACAAAACAAGGAGAAGAAAGGAGAAGGATCAAGCGGCTGGATAGATCTATTATGTAACATATTTTCTTAAAGAAAAGGAAAATATCTTATTAAAAGATATTATCAACTAAGATAAACATATCAGTATTACTAGCTATAATATTTCATATTTAACAAAGAACATGATTTTTCTTATTAAAAAAAAAGAAGAAGAAAGAACATGACTTTTCTTAAAGAACAGGATTTGTCCTCACAATTTATAAAATTAAATATTTTGTCATGTATTTGATGGTTAGAGAGATCTTCATCTTGAATATACGTACCGACAAAATAGCATTACTACCAACTTGATTAAAATTAGTACATTGCAATTCAAGATTAAGATTTGTAATAAAAAATTCCGAGTCAATACTTAAGACGGAAAGTAATCATGCAATGCACAAGCTAAAGCGTAGTACTTATTGAAAACTTGAAATGGGGCAAAGTCCAATCGAACACAATTCAAAATTGACCTAACCCAATTTTGCTATTTAATTTGTTCGTATTCAAGTGGAATTCACACATACTAATCTTTATATTATAACTAGCAAAATAGATGAGGGAGAAAAAGCCTTCCCGCCTCGACATTTGACACTTCATGTAGTCTCTCCAAAATTTTCATTAGGCAGTAATTCAAATTTCAAAAACTATATCTGCTGTGGTAGTTGTGGAGATTAATGATAAGACAGCTAGTTACAAGAAATAATATCATTATCTATAAGGAGTAATATCCTTGACTAACCCTATTAAAAAGAAAAAGCAAAGTAGTTGCATCCTCGATGAATTGTGTCCTAAGAGCCTCTCTAATGCAAGTTCCTTTTCCCCTTCAACTACAAACAACCTGAAATTCTCCACGTCTGCTCATTCAAGGAGCGATCCGTCTTCTTTCTCTATAACGATCCCCTCTTCATCCCATGTTCCATTATTATTCAACTCTAATTTCTACCCCCCCCCCAAAAAAAAATCTTCTTGATTGGATTAAACTTGTTCTTTTTTGCTTTTGGGTTGCTATTGTTTTTGATGCAGGTGTCACAGGGAACAAATTTACCTGGGCAACTATTACTTTTTATTTGTTTATGTTTGCTTTCATTTTTTTTTTTTTTTTTGAGGCATAAACTACTAATCATTGATTTTATGTTTAACATGTGGATCTGGTAAAATATATGCAATTTACAGTAAGCTCATCTCAACTAGAAATCACTAATCGAGCTAATCATATCTTGTTTCTTATGAATTTCATGTCATAAAATACGTACCCAATATTTTTGTTCAATCCCGCAATTTTTGGGTAAGCCAATGCAATTTAGGAGCACATGGGTCCTCACATTAAACAAGGTATGTCTATTGATCACTATAGATATCTATTCTCTCACATCTCTGAATATGGAGTTTGGGTCTTCGAAAGTCCTACTCAATTATTGTTACGGGCCCAAATTTTGTTAAGTTCCATGATTGAAGTTAATATTGTGACTTTTCGCTTCTTCATGAAGCAGGCATACTTTTGCAGTTCCCTCCGTGCAAATGGCCGAGGGGCCTGATCCGAATTTTGGCTAAATTGACAAGGTGTTTGCTATGAGTCTATGCGACGAGCGAGAACTTAGAAGCAAGCGATTATGTGACGTGAGCTTTCTTTTGGCTGAATGGTTCCGTAACGAGGGTTAATGCGCCAAAGGTTCCATTAGTTTTACCCCTCCCCCAAAAATTTATGCAACACAATTTTTATTTTTATGTGCTATTTGTCGCTAATAATTATGTGAAGTTGTTAGAAAGGACGCGGAGTAGTATCTATAGTAATTCTCTCTCTTTTTTTTAGCACAGTATATCTTAAGCTATAATTTGGAGAGAGACATTCAAAGCAACATGCAGTAGAAAAAGGGACTCTGAAGACCATCAATTGCAGTTTCTTCGCTATGCTATATTGACTAATCTTTTTTCCTTTTCTTTTTTTCCTGAAGGATTTCCTTTTTCCTTTAAGAGGTACTTCATGAGAAATTAAGTTTTTAAAAGTTTTTAAAACACATAATTTGTAAGGGTCATTCCCCCCCCCCCCAATGTATTTTTGAAATAATTTTTTTTATATTTTGTTACACCAAATTCATTTATTTTGAAATGTTGGATAAGCCAAATAATGTCTTCGATAGCAAATAAAGTATTGAGTGGAATGGAGATCATGAATAGAGATAGACGTTTAAATGTTATGTAAACTTCCTATTCTCTATGCCCCATATTCGCAGTCAATCTTAGGAAATATGCAAAAATAAATATTAAATATATTTACATAGTTGAATGAGTTTTCAACCAATAAAAACAATGTTAAATTCTTAAAAAAAGCAGAAATGTCGGTATTTTTGACAATGAATATGACACGAACTAACCTACTCTTTATTTTTTAACCAACTCAATGCATGTTTTACATACATAGAGGTACAAAGACTTAAATAAATAAAAAAATTTGTTAACGTGAGATTTTCATTATTATAATGACATTACCCTTTTGAATCTTACTAAAAAAATGTGTATCTAATATTTTATTTTAACTATTGTAAGGAGTCAAAATTATTTCATGAAGTTCAAACTTTCTAATTTATTTCTAGATAAGATAAGGTCTATAATAAAAATAACTTTGACTTCATGGTTACAAAAATTGGAGGCACTAAAAATTTAAAAATATTGTTAATGTGGGATTTCTATTATTATAATGAGATCACTCATTTTTAATCTTAGTGAAAAAACGTCTATCTAATTTTTTATTTTAATGATTGTGAGGGCTGAAAATCATTTCAAGAAAGTTGAAACATGAATTTTTTTTTTCCCGAAGATAAGAGTATGGCTATAATAAAATGACTCTAATTTTATGGTTACAAAAATAAAATAAGATAGGTATACTTTCTCTATGTTTCAATAGTCAATTTCATATTTGTATTCTCGTTATTAGTATATGTCTTCTCTAATATTAATTTACCTTCTCTAATATTAATAATTGACAAATAAAAGTCATGTAATGCATATATTTGGTTCAAAAATTGTCAAGCACAATAAGAATGAACAATCTACTTCATCACTTTAATGGATTGTGCACCTTTTTTTTCCCTTCAAGATTTATAAATATAAGAATAGTAACTTTATTAGTCTATAGTAGTAATTATTGTATTATTTACGTAAATTTGCGGGGAAAGGGAGCCTAATGGATTTCAGTACAAATTATTATTTTCTTAATGAGATATGCTAACTCAAGACTCGATATATGACATTCGACCGAAACTAAGAATTCACTTAGCCAATCTTTTTACAAATTTGCTTGTAATTAGAAGGTATCTTTATAAAATCAACCAATCATTAAATCGACCAATCATCTATCACAACTGGCCTGAATAACAATGAACTAATTTAAACCAATACAGACTTAAGAGCATGTACAGCGCATGGCTCACTCACCTCGGGAGCTGAGCTGAGCGGCTCACAATCCATGTAGCGGCCGAGCGAGGGGGCGGCTCATAGGGGAGGCTGCGAGCCCCAACCCCCAACCCCCACCCCCCAGCCGGCTTACAGCCTTTTCTCCTTGCCTTTTTTGTTTTATTAATTTTAATTGGATTTTTTATTTTTAAAAAAAATTGTGTGCTGTATAATGAGCCCTTCAGTCCTTGGGTATTATTTTATTTGATAAGCAAAGTTACCAACATTGCATTTTGAAGATAGGAACTTGGGAGCCAAAATATTAGCTCACAGGTGGATGTAGAGAGGTTAGGCCCTAACTTGTGGCCAAAATTTTCGCTCATTATTGTGCTTGCTCAAAGTCTCATCAACGGAACTCAACACCACCCAAACTGATGTGAGCCTGCACGGAGATACCAAGGATGACTGTCAAGTAAACATAAGAACGATGTCAAAGGGCTTCACTAAGTTTAAGATCAATGGGACATTTCCAAAGGACGTGGACACACTGCGAGAAACTGTTTCGATGTATCTAGGATTTTAGGCCATAGAATTTGCCACACTCAGTCCAGCATGACTGCATGATACACACGCGTAAACCCTTCAACAAGGCAAAACACAAGAGTCGGTTCAAGAAAGAGGCCACCTGCAAACCCAATCCTCCGCCTTGCAGCCTAATGTTCTCTAAACTTGCTTGCACCTCATGAGCCAAGCTTATTACTTGGCCCACGAAAATCATGAACCGATCTGAGCTGGACCAGATTGGACCAGCCAACCAGCTCAGACCCCGCCATCAGGTTGTATATGTCTGGTGACAAGCAAGCATGGTTGGGCCAACCTGGTCTGGTGACTGCATTGAAAACATATACCTAAAAACACAGGAAGTGGTTCAAGCTAGCAACAGCCCAACTACTGCTTAGGCATCACTAGGCCTAGAGCCAAGCTAGCCTGATCGTTTGGCCACAACCGAGCACTTAGCATACAGCCTCGGATGAGGGTAAGTGTGGGGAAAAGCTTGCCCCAAATGAAAACCAGTGTACCAAGAATCAATCAAGACATCCAAGTTCTTGGACTTGCATTTAGATAGAATCGAAATGGGATAATAAGTGAGCTCACGAGCTCTTTGTATTATCAGTGCAACAGAGTAGAATGGAGCGTAGAAATGAAATGGTAGAAATGCATATACCAATATACTCCTAATAAATCCAAAATCTACCCAGAGATGAAGCTCAGCTCTAGTCTTTTGATCTTTGTATAATTTGAAAGTTACTTGCTCATTTCTTCACTAACTGAATGGTTTACCTACACCCTTCATTGCATACTCTTGAACAAAAACCAAAGGGCACAATCAGGGATGAACACCAAAAACTATAGATGACCAGTTACTTTCTCTGGTTTCTGGATTCGGGTAGCTTGAACCCACCCTCCATCAACAGAATCAATACCCCCGCTTAAACCATCATCCACAAAATCTCCAACCCTTTTCACTTTGAGCTCCTTAGGCTCAACAGGGTACTTCCCCGAGAAACAAGCATAGCAGTAATTTGGCGAATCACTACCTAGCAACTTCCTCAAACTATCAAGCGGTAAAAACGCTAGAGAATCTGATCCTATGAAATCCCTAATTTCCTCTGCACTCATCCTGTTAGATATGAGCTCCTCCGAGCTAGGAGTATCCACACCATAATAGCAAGAACCGATGATAGGTGGGCTTGCAATCCTCATATGGACCTCTTTAGCTCCAGCTTCCTTAAGCAACCTAACAATTTTCGATGACGTAGTTCCTCGAACAATGGAGTCATCCACAACCACAACCCTCTTCCCCTCCAAAACAGCCTGAACCGGGGCAAGCTTAAGCTTAACACCAAAGTCCCTAATCTTCTGGGATGGCTCAATAAACGTCCTACCGACATAGTGTGACCTAATCAAACCTTGCTGAAATGGAACACCGGCTTTCGCTGCATACCCAAGAGCAGCAACAACCCCAGAATCAGGCACAGCAATAACCACATCACAATCAACAGGAGACTCAGTTGCCAAAATCTCCCCAAACATCCTCCTAGACTCATAAACGGACCTTCCAAAAACAACCGAATTAGGCAAGGCAAAGTAAATGTGCTCGAAAATACACTGCTTAGGCTCAGGGTGGGGCATCAAGCATAATGACTGGACCCCCTCTTTGTCGACAACCAAAACCTCACCAGGGTATACCTCCCTCTCATAAGTGGCCTCAATCAAATCAAGGGCACAAGTCTCAGAAGCAAAAACAACAGCCCCATTACTCCTCCTACCCATGACAAGAGGCCGGAACCCGAACGGGTCCCGAACAGCCACAAGCTTATCCTCAGTCAAAAACACCATAGAATAAGCCCCCTGAAGCTGTTCACAAGCATCAACAATTCTCAAAAAGAAAGGCCTAGCTTTTGAAATAGCAATAAGGTGAAGAACAACCTCAGTATCAGAACTGGTATTAAAAATTGAACCATTATCTTCAAGCATATGCCTTAGAGCATTATAATTCACCAAATTACCATTGTGGGCAACTCCAACTGACCCAAATCTGTACCCCGCTACAAATGGCTGGACGTTCTTCAACATCGAAGCACCCGCAGTTGAGTATCGAACATGTCCAATAGCATATTCTCCGGGCAATTGATCAAGCTTTGACTGATTAAACACATCAGAGACAAGACCAACCCCAGTGATGGACTGCAAAACGCCGTCGTTTACGGTGACTATGCCAGCACCCTCTTGTCCGCGGTGCTGAAGAGCGTGAAGAGCGAGGTAGCAGAGGCGGGAGGCTTCTCGGTCGCCATAGATTCCGACGACGCCGCACTCTTCGTGGGGTTTATCCGAGAAATCGGAGTAACAGTCATCTGGACAGTGGTTGTTTGAGGAGAAGGGGGAAATGGGATTGGAGGATGCTTGGTAAGAGAGGGATTTGTGGGGTTGGGGAAAGAGAAGGGGAAGCGAGGGTTTAACGAGGGTTTTAGAGGGTCTGAAGGCGGGATTAGGAGAGAGAAAGGTGTGATTTTGGAGAGTGGATGAGCGCAGAGCCGTGGAAGCCATTGTTGAGCAGGTTGTGTAGAGAGAAGGGAAGAGAGAACGATGGAGGTGGTTCCCGGAAGACTTGATGGTTAGGGTTTCGAATTTTGATGAAGAGAAACATGGCGCAAACGAGAAGTGAGAGGTTTTCGGCTGCAGATCCTCGAGTCCTTGGATTCCTCTACCGCCTATATTTCTATTTTATTCATAATAACTACCATTCACAATTTTTTTTGCTCACGTCTGCCACCGAGTTTTTTCTTTATTTAAGTTCAAGATTACGCTCTAAACCCTTGGACCGCCCACTGTAGGTTTCTGAATTTTTAATTTTTTAAAACTGGTGGAGCCCACACGAAAGAGCAAGGAAAAGGAAAAAATAAAAAATTTGCTGAAGTTCTCTCCAAGCATTCCCAGCCAAAGAAACTCTGGCTGTCACGTCAGCAAAAGTTTCACAATTTTGAAATTTGCATTCCATCGCTTCTCCAACCTAAGGAACTCCAATTTTAATCATCCAATAAAAATATTTATCATGGACCCACCTTATAACACACAACCTATTTTTTAAATCATTTAAAAATTATATACTTACTCCAAAAAAAATAAAAAATATTTAAAAAAGCCCAAAGTTACACGCGAGAAGACACGCACAGACGTGCTCCCCCGCGTGTCATCTTTTTTGTTCTCCTTTCATTTTGCGACACTTGTCCAGGTGGGGGCCACGTTCCTCTTCCCTCTCTCATGCTGCGGATTGTCTTCTGAGCCTCCAAAAGCAACTCTAATATGTCATCCGATTTGCTGAAAATTTCTCCGCGAATAGACCTCAGGGATAACTTTTTTGTACATGGGATTTAGAGAAGAAATTGTTACTTTTGATCAATTATCATCATCATGGTGGGTTAAGGAGCCAGTGGTTGCTCATAGGATTGCTAAAACATCATAAGGTATGTGTTCAAATTCTGGAAAGAGAAAAGAAACAGAAATTTAAAGTAGTTAAGGGCTACGTTTGTGTAGTTATTGTAAACTTCAAAAAGAACAAGCTTTGTTATAGATTCGAATGTTAGGAGTTGAATTATGTAAGGTAAATTCGCTCCCCCACATCCTCATGCCCTGTTATATTGATTTGCCTCTTAATGTACCTCTAAAATTGGTTATTCTTTTCCAATGTATATGCACAATGTTGATGACTGATTTATTACATGTGCATCATGGTGGATATTTTCAAAAAGTGCCTCATCTTGTGTATGGTTTTGGAGAGATGAAAAAGGTTGAGCATGATGCCGATTATTTAAGTGCTGGTAACATTAAGGAGATTGTTATTGAGTTAGGATATACTGAAAGGAGGATTAAAAAAATATACTTTAGCAAGCTAGAATTACCATTGAAGAGAGCTTGGTAGCAATTGAAAGAGGTGAAGATGTGCTCGAATTAGTAAGGTTATGCAAAAGCCTAGAGTATGTCAATCTATATGTTGAGCTTAATGATGAAGTTGACTTTGTTGAATCTAATGAATCAAATTATGATCACAGTGACTGTATGGCTGATTATGAGTATGACGAGTATGGATTTGATGTTGAAGATGAGGAAGTTGCTTGAATTATAGAGAACAAAAAAGAAGATGCATGAGGAAGTACTTGCAGACTTAGAGGGGCTTAGAGCAGAAAATGGAGAGGTAGGAACAAACCAATGCATTGGATGATATTTATGCACATTACAAGGATTCTTACGATGCAGATAACCCCATAACTAGTGACATAGATGACGATGATGGTGATGATAAGCAAAGGAAGAAAAAGAAGAAAAGGACAATAAAATACTCTCGATATAACGCAAGCTCATCAAAGGAAGGAGTTGAGCTACAAGTAGCCTCATGTTCATTAATAAGGAGCAAATTAGAGATGCCGTGGAGGACTACCATATAATGAAGGGATATGATATTAGGATATAACATAGTGACAAAAAACGATTTCAAGCATTCTGCAACGCAGAAAGATGTGAATGGAGTATGGGCGCATCTAGACCACAACGTGAGTAACCTTTTCAAATTAAAAAAATGCTTAAACCTCATAGTTGTGTTCCTTACAGCTTTGAGAGAGGAAGGAGGAAGATGTCAACTAAATGGTTGTCACGTAAATATATGAAGACTTTGAGGTTGCAACCAAGCCTAAGGTCGAGGGAGCTAAGAAACTTGATTAAAACTTACCACAATTACAAGCCTACTATGTTTATGTGTTTCAGAGTTCAAGCAAAGGCTTTGACATTAGTATTAGGGGATTACAAGGCTTATTTCAGCATAATAAGGGCTTATGCAAAGGCGTTTCTTAGGAAGAATAGAGATTCTACTGTTAAGATTGATGTGGAAAGAAATGGAGATGGCAAGTGTGTGTTTAAAAATCTTTACATATGCCTTGGTCCTTTAAAGGGAAGATTTTTGGAAGGGTGCAGAAGAATATTGGGCATCAATGGATGTTTCTTGAAAGGGCCATAGAATGGACAATTTTTGGCTGCAGTAGTTCGAGATGTAAACAACCAAATGCATCTTGTTGCATGGGGTGTAGCACAGAGAGAGGACAAGGAAACATAGCTTCGCTTCATACAGTTCCTAGTTAATGACTTGGAAATCAAAGATGAGCACGGATGGACTATAATTTCAAACGAACAAAAGGTAAACTTGTGTATGTATGTATGTATGTATGTATGTATGTATGTATATGTATGTACATTTATGTATACATGTGTATGTGTGTGTGTGTGTGTATGTGTGTGTGTTTGTGTGTGTGCGCGCACGTGTGTGTGTGTGTGTGTGTGTGTGTATATATATGAGATGAGAGAGAGAGAGAGAGAGAGAGATACACACACACATACACAGACACACACATACACACAGACACACACATACATACACACACACAAATATATATATATATATATATATATATATATATATATATATATATATATATATTATATATATCATATATATATATATATATATATATATATATATATATATATATCATAATAGGCTCTAGTTATATTATCCCCAATAGATGTTTAATATTTCTTATAAAAGCTAAATTGCGACCATGAAATGCATTTTCTTCTTATTTTATAAAGTTTTTTTTTTTGGGGTGTTTGTTAAGGGCCTTGTTGATGCAATCTCAAATCTGATGTCAAAGGCTGAACATCGACTGTGTGCAAGACATAGGTATGCTAATCTAAGGAAGAAATAAAAGGGTCTGAAATTCAGAAACATGTTTTGGAGAATTACAGGGTCATCAAATGAAGTCGATTACAATAAGCACATTAAGGAGATGCAAGGGTTGGATATTCATGCTTGGCAATTCTTGGAAAGAAAGGACTCTAAGCATTTTTACAGACTTTTCTTCAAGCCATATGCAAAATGTGACTCTGTCGATGACAATATGGCTAAGATATTTAACACATTCATCATTGAGGAAAGGTTTGAGCCTATATGGACCATGCTCGATGAAAGTTTTAAGAAAGTCATGTCAAGAGTTGCTTTTGAGAAGCAGATAGCAGATCATTTGCAACAAGATATATGTCCTGTGATTTTAAAGAAGCTAGAGAAGGAAAAAGATACATGTAGGTGGCAGCGGCAAGCAAGTAGTGCTGGCCATGGTATGTATAGTGTCAATTATGAAAGTGATGGTTTCATAGTTGACATAGTACCCAAGACTTGTACTTGTAATGCATAAGAGTTAAGTGGCATCCCATGTCATCATGCCTTAGCAGTGATGAGGGAGGAAAAAATGAATCCGACTCAGTCTGTTCGTAAGTGTTATAGGACTAAAATGCTTAGACGAAGGACTTACATGCATACTCTATAAACTATAAATGGACCAAATTTATGGTCTCCATGTGAAGATGAGCCAATTGTTGGCCCAGTTTTTAGAAAGAAGAAAAACGGCAACTATCAATTTAAAAGGAGGCCAGAAGAAGGGGAAAAAAGACCTCGTAGCCAATATGGAGTTGTCCCAAGATCATGTGGGAAGTTCAATATGTAAACAATATGGGCATAAGAAAGATGACATGCAAGCAAATGGTAATATTAATATTCAATTTTTCTATTTTGTAATATCTTTTTAAATATTACTATTCACTTGTAACTTCTCATTCTGTGTGCAGGCTTCACTTAACCATTCTTCAAATGCTATTGCTAGTCCCCCGCTTGATCCTGCATTAGCACCCCCTGTTTCTGCATATGTTGCTTCTAGTTTACTGCTTCAGCTTTTGCACACACTACTTGTGTTACTTGTACTGATTCATTCTTTGTTAATACTACACTTGAAACAGTAACCACTTCCTGTGCACATGTCATTGATGCTCTTGATTTTCCTTCTATAATTGACTTTTTTGATGCTGCAACTGAACTCCCTACTATTGAATTTGACACTACTACAGCTGCTCGTGATGCTGCTGACATCTTTATCAATTACATACCAAAAGGAAAGCTTCCTGTGAGGAGAAACCAAGTTGGGGAGCCCATTCCTACCCAGAACACTCTCACATTTACAACACTAGATGAATAGCTTGTAAGAAGTATTTTGAGTTTTGTATAAGGTGGCACGAAACAACAGCTTAAGGCCACTCATTTTTTGGTCTCATTGGTGTTTCGGATTATTGCTTATTTGTGATGGAATATGACTTTTAAAAGGCTCAATAATTAGCACTAATCATTTGCAATGAACTGATTATTTAATGTCAGTTGTAGTAGTCAAAGACTTGTTTGCCGAGCTTTAATTGGAAGTCACATAGATGTTTTTAATATGCAATAATGGCCCATGTGGAACTGAAAACAGTGCAACGAGGGCAAGACTTCCCAAAAGAATTATTCTTATCAAAAGCAATAATAAGGCAGCAGTTGCTTACTAAATCTTCGCAGCAAAGAGCCAGTCACTAGATGCTGTATAGGCAGACAACCTTAATGCACAAAACTGATGAAAGCTGTAATTGGGGAGAAGTCTAATCTCACCTTCTGATGCACCTTCTTTGGTTGTCATGGTGTACGCAATTGCTAAGATTGGGATACAACAAAAGAGAGCTAGACAAATGACGAAGGCTATTCCTATACAGAATATCATAAAGAATACATCAAGTGCCAGGAAAACAACTGCCAGCCTGCAATTAAACAAAGATATCCTTTGTTATGATCATTTCGTGTATTGTAACTGGAAGCCATCATCTAATATATGTAACGCCGTCACTTATATTTAACTAGTACACTAATGCAGAAAACTGAAAAGAGTCATGCAAAAGCAAACCATTTAAGAATGAAGTTAAAAATCAGCATGCTTAACCAGATTAAGATAGCTATCTGTAAAAATATGACCAGCATGTTGGAACCCAAAACTTTGCTCCATAGGCGGCCAGCTGGTGCAGAGATCACTGTTACTCATATTGCTATTTTCTTCTCTAAAAGTGCTCATCATCGTTGGCAATACTTCAGACCACAGAACTATTCAATGTATGGCTGTATAACACCCCCCGATAAAAAGTTTTTTTTTTTTCCCACCTTGCTACTACTCATAAACTACAATCTATGACAACTTTACAATTCTTGGTTTTAGCTGGGAGAATTTGGGCAAGAACATGACTAGAGAAGAGGGGAAGAAGATGTCATTGGAAATATGTTGACTTGTGAGGAAAATGAAGAACAGATGAAGAACACAAGATGATTTCTGGAGAGAAGTAGCATATTCTCTCTCTAGCTTTCTGTGCATATTGATGTGAATGTATAAGATAAGATGCCCACTTCTACTAATGGAGGCCCACTTGCCAACTTCTGCTACTGAGTGGAACGCATGATAACCACAAATATTTTACTACCCCTTGACTATATCAAGACATCATTGGGTTTTTTATTTAAAAAAGAAAAATTGAAGATACCGACTACAATCGGTAGTACGAGACCAGTGGTGGCATTTTCGAAAATGGAAAAAAGTCTAAGTGGTAGATTTAAACAAAAAATATTATGGGTAGCAATTTTGAACAGAATGAAAATGTGGGTGGTATAGTAATTGAAGGACTTGATCACTTGAAGATCCTCGAAGTAGCTTTTGGACCAGATTTGTGTGTATCATTTCTCGATGCCTCATTTGTTTTTTTTTTTTCCGACCTTTCCTTCTAAAAACAATTTCTTCCTTAAAAAATTCTTCAAAACTCTCAATAGCATGCGAATATTTTGGGAACTTTAGAGAAACATTAATAAATAGAGACACTATTATGAGAACTATATATATATATATATATATATATATATATATATATATATATATATATATATATAAACATTATACTTAAACAAATTCATAACTAAAATAATAGAAAATATTTCATTCAAAAAAAATTAATTCAAACTTTTTTTTTGGGGGGTTAATCCTTTGATAATTCAAACTTTAACTCTTATAAACATTCATTTTCTACTCAATTGTTCTTTCATAATCCAAACTTTGGCAAGAAAATTCAAAAATCTGGTATACACTCTAGGTCGACAAGAGTTATAAACTATATATAGTACTTCAAATTCAAAGAAATCATACTCATTGCAAATTAATCTTGCAATCAAATAACCACTCACTTCTATATAAGCATGACAAGATTTAAAAAAACCTAATAGAAGCACTTTAAGAGTGAGAGAAGCACAAACAAGTAGAAAAGTCAAAGAAAGACTCTCACAAATAGAAAGACAACATTTATTAATAGAAACATGAGGAATAACATGAATAAAACATAGATATATCTTATAACATGACATTGAGTCTATCATAAGTAACTCGTGTATAGTGTTTGGTGTACTTCATGAAAATTTTATCAATTAATAGAAACGGTTCACCATTTAAAATATCAAAATATTTATCATTTAGATCTAAAAAGTTTGCAAATCAAAATTTAAAACAAATTTCAAAAGGAATACTTGATTAGTATATAACATTAACAATTTATTCGTCAAAAATCAAAAGGCCTTTGAAAAAGTCCATCATTTAAAAATCATGTGTGTGCGCGCGCGCACACACACACACACACACACACACATATATATATATATATATATTTATATATATATATATATATTAAAACAATATATGATCAATCTCACAAGTGACGCATGGCATAGTCTAAATGCTTAGAATTTCCAAACCGAACTAGTTACATAGCTAGTTACCTTTAAACTGTAATAATTATTATTAATTATAAATGCATTAATATAACAGTCATAAAAATATAATTAATACTGCTTTATTAAATATTGTCAATTAATTTTAACAACAAAACTAGTGCTAAATATTATGAGTGATTTATTACTAATTTTTTATCGTAAATTATATTGCTAAGCTACTTACAATCCATTTTAATACATTAGAAATATTAATTTAATAATTTCTTAATTATACTTAAGGTTAGAAAATTATTAAATGTTTTCCATAAAAACACCTTCAATTATTTTTTGGTGCATCACATGGTTATTAAATAAATTACAATAGTTACTGTAAAAAGATAATTACAATTAAAAACTCAAAAAGGTTAGTCATATATCACACGGATGTAAGATACAAGTCCCATCAACTCATCAAGGTTAAGTAAGTAGTCTATCTATATACCACCTTGACTTCATCACCGTTCAAAATCAACTCACAACATTTAAAAGAAAACCAAGGCCGAAAAACACCAAATGCAAAAAAAAATTAAAAAATAAAGGCTCCTCATTTTAATTAAAGGTTCATTATTTAGATCTTGAATTCCCAAATAAAATTGGTACATCCTTTTACAAAAAGTTTGTCATAAAATTAAGATATTAATCACACCGCTATATCTTAAATATCAAGAAAAATTAATTATTTAAAATTCAAACTTAAAATTAATTCATAACATTTAAAAGGAAAACAAGATGGAAAAATCTAGAATTGTAATACAATAAGAAAAAATAACGGTTCAACAATTGTAATTAGATTTAATTTTTTTTTTTTTGAGAACTAACGATTCATTAAATACATAAGAAAAGATCGTCATTACATAAGCCTGTGTACCGTCCTAGATATGAGAGGGTATATTTCTGTAATTTGAAATAATTAAAGAAAGTAACCTAGCTGTAGTTTAAGTTGATTAGAAAAAGAGGTACACTTTATTATCACAGCAGCATGCCACTCACACACCCCGAAAGTCATTGTATATAGAGCTAGATGATTTGAAATAAAATTTAATTTTTTTTGGATCGAAAAAGATTCATGAAACCTATATATCTAAAATTATTTATTGATTAAATATCTAAAATTTAGTATTATGAAACCTTTGATCTTAATGTTTTTTGGGTAAACTTACAGATAAAGTTTAAAGAATCAAATTTAAATCTTTGTTACTCCTTTTACAAAAAGAAACTTGTATTATTAGACTACTTCCAAATGCAAAAAACTTAATTTGCACCTAGTTATTAGGCAGGTGAAAGCAACTGAATAATAATTTTAAGACATAACATCCCCTACCGTCAAAAACCCTCTGTAAATATAAATTTCAAGCCTAAAATAAATTATAGAATAAATTAAGAAACAAATTTGATTTTTGTACTGATATTGCATGTATGAGTACAATCTCTGAATTGAATCGAATGAAATAAAGCTCTGATTCAATGTCTTAGTGACTTAAGTGATCATGCTTAATCTTGGTCAATTCAAAACCAACTAAAGAACTTTGAAATGATTCTTTATCTTGATTAATGAATGATTGATTGATGCCTCTGAAGCTTGCAAGTTTTGATCCTTTTCGCCTGCTAGCTGGATACTGCTTGCAGTCTGTATCTTTGAATTCTGTAAATGCTGAATGTGTAAAATGAGGGGGAGAAGACTTAGAGCCAGGCTTCGAGCCTATGCTCAAATAATTATTTTCTTATGTTTAAATAAAGAAAATAATTACTAATTTCTACATTATTGATGACATGTGGTAACTTTTAATTGGCTGAATTTTAGCCATATTTAATTTTGACCAAGCTTATCCATCAAAGTCAACTTGACATATGACAATTTATCATTGGTCGAATTATTTCTTCTTTTTACCTTCTACAAATGCCCCCTCGAGACTCGGCCGCATACCTGAATTTGGGAGTGTTTCATTTTTGGAGCAACTGAGTCTGGAACGCTTTGCAGATGCAAATGATTAGAATTTTGATGGGGTATTTTTTTTATTGCCAAGTAATTTGATAACTTGACATTTATCCGAAATTTTTTTCAAAAAAAGGATTCAAATTTAATGGGTTGAACCTAATCAAGCAAGCATGATTTGACAAATTTCCTAAATAGACTTAGGTTGATAAATATCCAGACTTAGGAAAATAAGCTGAGGTCCAAGAAGCTTTTTTTTTCCCTCCCTTTTCTATTGCTAAAAAAAAGAAAAAAGAAAATTTTTTGGGTTCCATGCTGAAGAACCCATGAGCCTTCGATTTGAACTCCTTTTTTTTAAAAAAAAAAAAAAAACCAGACAATGCAGCCTATGGATTTGAGATAGGCATGATCAGTAAAATTGTGATAAAATTTATCAACCACTTGAAGGGATATAATTTTTGGTCTTATAATTAGAGTAGGAGTTGGAAGTTTCAATGGCCAATTACTATATAAATCATCCAGAGACTACTTTCAATTCATCTACCTCCCCATTATTTCTCATGAACTTGTATGAGCCATTGTTGCTGGGTAAAATTTGCTTTCGCATTTTTTATTTTTTAAGGCATTTTCATCAACCCCAATTGGAATCACGGTAAACCTAGAATATTTGATTGCATGGATAAACCCAAAATGTTGAGGGGTATTTTGGCTTTGAATGGGGGCCTTCTCTACTATTCTTTTAACTTGAAGGAGGCCTTCACCTTCTTCACAAATTTACATCCTGCTTTTTTTGCCCTCCTTCCAATTTCCGTTCAACTTCCTCATACACTGCTCCATTATTCTAACTCTCTTTCAAAATGGTGGGATTTGTGTCAATCAGGTGGAAATTTAGCCTAGGTATCTATCAAAATTGTTTTTTTTTTTTTGTGGGTTTTTCTTTGGGGTTGATTTGGTGATTTGATGATGTTAATTGGTTGGTGTTTTGCTGTTGGCCCCTTCGCCATGGATCTTCCTCTATGCATAACTATAGAGATTTAGAGAGAGAAATAGAGAGACAAAAAGAGACGAACAACCATGGCGTTTTTGCAGAAGCTTTTTTTGGGAAATTCAATGTCAAATTATTCTAGAGTGTTAGTCTAACATGACGAAAAATCCATCGCAATTTGCCACCTCTTTATCTTTTTCCGCTGAGCTTGTCTTTTCATGCACACCTCTTGTTTTTTTGTCAGTATGCAACTTGTTGGCTTTTGTTGTATTTTTTTTTCTTTTTTTTGTTGGGCTTATGATATTCCCCTTGTTTTAGGCGCCTTTTTTAAGCGCCTTTGGTCTGCTTTTTAATGTGATTAATGCAAGGATTAGTCATTTAATTAAATCACCTTGTGGCTGGTTTTTTTGTGAATTTTTTTAACTTCTTTTTTTAGAACTTAAACTAATGCTTTTTTTATCGCTTTTTTTAAGAAACCTGCTGAATCGACTACTCCCTTAACTAGATCATGAAACGAGGTCGGCTTTTAAGATGAGAAATTATTTTTCTTTGTAGATTCAATTTTTCACAGGAGACTCTTTCACTTAATGCGGTTAGGATAGACTTGGATTCTTTTTCTACCCATGACTTCACCAATTAGATCATGCAGTAAGGTCGACTTTTAAAACAAAAAATTGTTTCTCTCTGTATATTCGATTTTTCACAGGAGACTCCCTCACTTAATCTTTTTGATGTCGACTTTCCTTTCTTCATGTACCATGGTGTATTATTTTGGACTCATCCTCAAATCTAAGAAGCAAACTCTCACTATCCTGGGCAATGAAGATGATCCAATTGAAGAAGGTGTAATTCTCCCAATGCTTCTCTTATTCGAACACTCTTTACTTCATAGCTACCTTACAAACTTTACTGGAGTGTAGAATTACCTGCGACATACAGAGTTCAGATGAAAGTCATCACATCTTTGAGAGTCCTGAAGTTGAGCTTGCCATTGTTTGCATCTGTGGCCACTTCTCAAGAGGCGGCACCCTTACTCCGTCATTGTGTCATAGATAGGACACTATCTTAGGGCAACTTCTTGCCTTGCTTCTCAAATAACTTCTTCATACCATGCCACTAGGATGATTCAAAGATGTTCTCGGCTGCAATAAAGAGAGACATACAGAGTGGAGGCTTTATAGCGAACGATGTGCATCCTTATCTCCCATGACATGAGTCTCACCGTTTTCAAAGTATTCTAAGAATTATGGTGTCATGCTACCAACACCTTTTACACAGAGAGCGGTGACATGTCAATCAACTTATAGGACCTGCAGATTATAGGTGGACTTCTAGCCGATGGTGCTTACTACGAAAAAGTCATTCCACCTGCCAGAGATCTCCTTTCTGGAGGACGCGGAGATAATAACATTCATGTGATTTGCTCATTCCTCTTCCCTGTATTCCACAAGCTAATGTCCATGACATTATTCAGCTTCCTGCTTCTGAATGTAGACGCTTCTCGTTCCAGGGGTGACAAATTTAGACACCCCTCCCAGCTGTGATAGCAGAAAGCGGGTCACAGCTTTGATAAATACTCCCTGTCCATTTGACCTAATTTCTCCTCGCTTATCAAAAAGCAAAGGGATAATGATCCTTTTGTGATGCTCAACATTCTTGAGGCTTTGATTGAAGAAACCTACTTTGATGCCTTTATCTCCCGCTGGTTATGCTCTTTTGTGTTGTCAACTGAAGCAGCATGCCTTATTCACCCAACTGTATTTGTAGCTACAAGAAAACTTGCTTACGAGGAATGCCTAAACCTAGTAATTCCTACCTTGGCCAGCATTTACTAGGGGTTGAATAGAATGTCTATGGCTTGGAGCTGATTGAGACCACCGCAAGTGTAGGGGTAGCTATAGTATAGATAAAGATATCGTTCCTCAGAGACTAATGTAACTTACTGAGTCTTGCCCATCAGAATGTGCTAAGCAAAATTCTAATTCAATTAGTTTGGATTTAACTATTTCTAATTCACTCTTCTGAATCAATCAAAGAGAAAATATGTCTAGGAATTCTCGTAGTTATGAAAGAGTACTGGATCAAAATAACAAACATGTGCTTTTTCTAATTGGTTAATCTTGAGGAATTGCAATCTATCCAGAAATTTGATCTATTCTTTCGAAATCAATCAAATTTACTTACACTAAGCAAAAGTCATTCTTCCAATGTAATTTGCCTTAATTCAAGTTAAATATCTTTGATTACTCTCTAGTCCTCCTAACATGTAAATCTCTCTTTCGAGATGACTCCACGTTAAGTTTAATCAAGTAGTCCAACAACGAAATGTCACCTTTCAGTTTTCCATTCTTTTATTTCACGTTAGCAAGCAAATTTCGGCCAAAAATCTACTCACAATAATACAATTACTTAATAAACAAAATCAAACAAATCATGAAAATAGCACAATTTTATAAATTAAAACATGATCCATCTACACTTCTACAAACTACTAAATCTCTAGACAAAATAAACTACTCAAATATGATCAAGAAATAAACAAAACTAACTAACAATCCGGTGAAATCTGAGCAAAAGACTTGACTGAGATGGCCTTCAATCGAGGGCTTCAAATCGTCTTAAAAATGAAACACATACACTCAGGGTTTCTCACCAAAGCTAAAAAAATCAAACTAGAAATAACAAAATTTGAGAAAAAAGAAATTAGGCTACAACTCGAATCTGTGCTACTCCATGCTTTTGAATGTGCAAGGGTTGCTTTCTACTGCTGTAGAACAGGGCCTATTATAGAGAGGCTCGCTTGATCTCAGCCACACATATGAAGCAAGAGAAAGAGGCAGCAGTTATAGGCTCAACACGGTCCATGGTAGGCACCATAGTCCGACCGTAGTTTGGGGTGGAACCGACTTTCTGCTCTTTTCTTTCTCCACGGGCATAGCAACTCATGGGTGTCCATGAGGGATTCAAAATGCATCTATTTGTGGTCAAATGCTGGGTAAAAGGACTTAAAAATCTTACAAAATATATAAAACAACTATACCCAAGTATAAATCGAGAATATGAGTGTAAATATTAACTTAAACACATAATTTTCCCAAAAATCGACACAAAATAGCCTTAAAATGATGTATATTAAGCACTTATCAAACTCCCCCATGCTTTAACTGTTGCTTTTCCTTAAGCAAATGCAAAAATCAAAAATTTACACAACCTTTTCAGGATAGATATAAGTACATTCAAATAGCAAAGTTGATTCAAAGGTAGCCCAAAAAGATGCAAAAATCATTAACAAGCAGAATAGGGAATGAAATTTTCAAAAATCTTTTGATAGACCGCAATGTCGAACTTAAATCAATCTCCACTAAATCGTCGAATACAATCATTCAATCATATGAAAGAAGTAAGGCTAACAAGGCCGGTAGAACCTCACTATAGTTATGTGGCTCTCATTTATCATGTGTTTGATAACAATGAAGGTTCTCTCAATTCTCATTCCTTTGACTCAAATCTACCATAAGCTTGACAAGATTCTTAAATTCGCCATCACTAAAATGCAACCACACTAGACAATCATGAGGACTTTCGTAGGGATGTAACGGGGTTATAGGTAAAGGTAAGAGGGGAACAAACGGTTTGGAACTGAGGTGCTAGAAACCAAAGACTAAGAGCTAAATAATTCCAATGCATCATACTGCATCCTTCTTAAACCATATCAATTCATTAACAAAATAAATCACAAATTGGAAAGAGAAAAAGTCAAAAATCATAAACATCTTACAATCCTACTAAGGCTAACACTTTCCTTTGATTTTTTTTTTCTGTTTTTTTTTTTCCCATCATGATCCTTTCTTTCTTTTTTCATTTTTTTTTTACAATAAGGATAGCCAAGGGGAAATTTATAATGAACTTTAAATTTTAACTCTTCTCCAAATTTTGTACAATGAAACAAGGAATTTATCAAAACCTCACATCCCTGCACTAAACAGCCAAAATTCACTAAAAGATAACAATCCACCTTACTAGTGCCCTCCTTTAGTCTTGGCTTAAGGGTAAGACAAGTATTTGGCCATGGGCTATAATAGGAAGTTTAAATCAAGAAAAACGGATATAGGCTCCAAGGGGCTAGCAAGCGATACAATACACAACAAAGGTGGCTATTTGGCCATGGGTTCTAACAAATCAAAGAAAGAAAAATGCCTCAATCGTATTGCCTAAATGCATATGCAAAATGTGATCTTGAATGAGAATCAAAGCAAGTTCTAGAGAAATGATATCAAGAAAGAGTCACACATGAAAGAAAATATGAGACTAAAATAATGAATAGCCTTTAAAAGCTCAAAATCTCACGGGACATTTACCAAGGTTAAAACTAGCTCACTAGTAAACATATGCCAAAATCATGTAACGACTCGTGGGGTAAATTAACTCGCATTCAATATGTGGTCAAAACATGGAGATCATTTCGAAAACTCATTGGCAAACATTTTATGCACAATGCGGGCGAATCAAAGGATCAAATTAAACTATAGAAGTCTACCAATTCTATAAAGGTCATCATCGGAGGATTTTTTTCCCCTTTCAAGTTTTACTTTTGCATTTGCTTTTTTTTTTTTTTTTTATGCATGCTCCTAATAACAATGCAAACTAAAAAATGCAAACTAAAAAATGCAAAGAGACTAAGAAAAAGGAAAAAAAAAAAAAACTAGACCAAAAACTAAAATGCAACCTAAAATAATGCACTACTAAACAAAACTAAATACTAAAATCAAAAACAACAAAAACTACCACTAAAAACATATGCAAAGCACAATCGCACCAAACCGAAAACCGGCATCAGATGCTAGATATAATGACTAACTAATTCTCCCATGCTTGAATCACACATTGCCCTCAATGTGGGCGTAGAATAGAAAAAGGGATGGGGAGTAGCACATAGCAATCAGAAAGGAGGTGGTGGTGGAGATGGGGTGGTTGGATATAAGAGATATGCCGATTTCACTGCATCTCTAGACATGCCCTATAGTCTTGGAAATGTTGTGTTTGGGAAGCAAGCAACCATGAAGCTTATCGTGGCGCTCTTGGACAAAGTCCCAAAGAGCGGCGCTCTTAGAAAAAACAAATGGTCGGAGGGAAACTTGCTGCTCTTGAATAGATCTAAGGGTGTCTTGGAGGTCAGAATAGTCAGGAGGGAGTGGTTGACAGGAAGAACTAGGTCCGACTTGACTAGATTGAGGGGATGGATTATGGGGTGCGGGTCGAACAACCTCGTCATCACCAGGTGCCCAATAAAGGTTAGCTCGGCGAAGAAAGGTGGCTTGATCGACATTGGGAAGCGACAAAAGCCGGTCCCAAGGGTAAATCCAACATAAACAGCCAGCCTCAACTTTATAAAAGTTCATAATCTCAAAAGCAGTTTGATCAAGCCACTTAGATCCAGAAACTATATCCTCAGGATTGGGCTCAACACCCAAGAATCTAGTAACAGTAGTTATAATGCCACCTATGACTATTCTACCTTTGATGCTAATAGCAGCATTGTGTAATTATCTAGCTAAAAATGAACCTGGGTCAAGCTAGACACATCAAGCATACAGGATAAAAAGTACAACTCGGAAAGTCTCGAGACATTTAGACTATCATCCTGAGCAAACAGAGAACAAGCCAAGATATACTGAGCTACTCTAATGCAGCGGTTCCTAATATGTGTGCATTTTGACGAACTAGTATTATACCTAATACTCTCCGAAAGTTCACCCCAAAACAAGTTTGGGTCAGATTCACAAGGGACTTAGCGGTTCGATAAATCCATGCTAGGTGGAAAACGAAAATACTATTAAAGGTACCTAAGTTTAGTTCATATAATTGTCCCTGTAAATAGCCCAATATATATCCGGCTTGACATTGAGGTCCTCTAGCGACCTCGACATGGAGTGTACTAAGAAATTCTATGATCAGGTGTTGGTATGTATGCTCTTTAATCTCCAAAAAGTGTCCTATACCACATCGCACAAACAACCATCTAATATCATCCAACATTCCTAGCAGGGTAACAATTCCTCATCATAATATCTAGTTACTACAACCATAAGTTCATTCAAACAATTGTACCTAACAATATGATCGAGATGCATCAAACCAGAGGAATGTTACCTCTAGCACGTGCAATGGTGGATGTATGGGATGTCCTTTGAGGTCGGGGTGTTGTTTGACTTGAGACCCAACATCCTTGGTGCTCCTTTATATCTTGGTTGATGCCATGGTTGCAAACTCTAACCAAAAACAAAACTAAAATCAAAATAAGGACTAAAACCTAGAAAATTGAAGAAATTAAGTAAAAATATGAAGAATAAGAGAGAGAGAGAGAGAAAAGGATGGGCATGGTGGATAAGTGAATGTGAGATGAATTTGAAGAAGAAGAAGAAGAAAAGAGATGAAATTTGTGGAGAAAAAGGGAAGATTGACTGAAAGGAAATGATTTGGTATGAAAATGATTGAAAATGGAGTAGAAATGAGGGAAGATTAGAGGTGTGAGGTATGCAGAGTTTAGAGAGATACAATAGAGGTAGAGAGAGAGTCAAGGTTGAAGAAGAAGAAATGAGGGAGAGGAAAGGCTCCGCGGTTAAAAAACTAGAGCGCGGGTCGTAGCAGTCCACCACGGACTGTGGGACTCACCACTAGCCAACCGTGGAACTCACCATGAGCCCACCGTGGTGTCTACTGCGCCACCATATTTTCATTTTTTGAATTTTTTTTTGGATGGCACCCCACGGCTGTGGTTCTGGGAAGCTGGCCATGGTGGCTAAATTTCATTCATATTTTTCCATTTTTTTATTTTTTTCTCTCTCTTTTTTTTCCCGACAAACTACAAAAATAGTAAAAATAAAAGCTAAGAAAAGAAAAAGGAAAAGAACTTGGGTTGCCTCCCAAGAAGCGCTTTTTAAAGGTCAAGAGTTTGACCCTTGTTCTATGCTTGGTTCGGATCAGATAATGTATGAATATTGACTTTATCTCGGACCACAAAATCAAATTTCTTCAAGTGAAGGTACCATCTTAAAAGCTCTAGTTGCAGATCATTCATCTTCATAACTTGGTGCCATAATGCATTATCTGCATACAAAATAAATTGCTCTTGTGGCCCATCAGACAAGCTACCATCAAATTGTTAAACCCCTACATCAAAATCTGCATCAAAACCTTCTATAGGGGGTATAAAGAGAACAGCTTATGCAAACCTGTAATAATCACTCGTGGAAGACTCATTAGGAATAGGGGCCTCAACCTCTGGCTTGTTAGGTGACATAGGAGTAGCAAGCTCCATCTTAACATACCCTTGGTTGGGGTCCTTATAAGAAATTCAGTCAGATTAGGAGGATCTTCACAATTCAAGATACCCTCCATACCAATCTCAGGAGAAAGGGGGTAATGCATCCAATACAGAAGAATGAGGAGAAACTATGTCCTCCTTTCTATGACTAAACACAGCAAAGCGCCATTCTACCTCAAAAGATACATGACCCTCTCTTACATCAATATGGCAACCAGCGGTCACCAAAGTGAGCTGACCTAGGATAATTTAAGCATCATCGGTTTCAGGCATATCAACTGTAATGAAGTCCTTCAACGCCCAAATGTCTCCTATATTGACTGGCACATCATCCAGTCTGCCTATAGGTTACGTCACAGAACCATCAACTAACTATAGGAAAAAAGGTGCGGCTAGTAATGGTCCTAGGTGCAGCTTATAAAACAAAAAATAGGGCATTATGCTAACAGTAGCACCTAAATCACATAGCCGTCTCTTAATTTCCACCTTTCCCATAATGCAGGGGATAGAAAAACTAACAGGGTCAGGGAGTTTAGGAGGAAAAATGGTGGGGATCTCAACAATGTCATTATCTTTGAATGTGGCAGTCTTGCTATAATTATTTCTCTCCTTATTTCCAACTTTGATTTCCCTACCCTCTTCTATTGGTGTATCCTCAGGGTCAGTTAAGTGCTCTTTTTCTTCCTTTATGGTAACACAATTACAGTGCTCACGAAGACTGGGTTTAGGCTTGCTAGGAAGTCTATCTAGGAGCAAAGATGAGAAAGTAGCTATTTAGGCAATTTGACCTTCTAACATCCTATTGTGAGTTGTAAGTACATCAACCTTCAAGGCTAATTGCTTAATATACTCATCCTGTTTTTGTTGCGCCATAAGCATACTTTCCATCATCACTTCTAAATTAGACTTTTGGGGCATATGAGAAAGGAATGGGGTTCTTTGAAAGCCAAGGGGTGGTCTAGCATTCATAGGGGCACATTTGATGGGTTTGGATTAGACCTATAAGTAAAATTTGGATGATTCTTCCAACCCAAATTATATATATTAGAGTAAGGGTCATTGGTCGATCTTGGGTCAAAATTTTGAATATAATTACCTTCATTAGAGTCTTAGGAAAAAGGACTCCCTACTTGACAATTCAAAGTCACATGGTCAATAGAACCATAAATTTCACAAGGGGAAGGGGCACTAGAATTCACAACATTGGTCTAGTCTTTGAGTCATAGCATCCACTTTAGTAGAAAGTAAAGTAAGTACATCAATTTCAAACTTACCTCCAACCTACTTGGGTTGGCCTCGTTCAGTGGACCACTGAAAGTTATTTAGTGACATCTCCTCGATCAGATTGTAGGCTTCATCCTCAGTCTTGCTCATCATAGTTCCTCCTGTCGCCGTATCAACAGTGGACCTTACAAATTGGGTCACACCACCATTATAAAAAGTTTGGATAATCATTCAACACTGAAGACTATGATGGGGCACAAATGCATGAAATCTTTAAAATGTTCCCAGGCTTCATAGAGCGTCTCATCATCTTTTTACATGAAGTTGGTGATTTGATTCTTTAGGCTTGTAGTTTTGCTTGGTGAGGAATGCTCTTGTCAACTCATCTCAGGTGGTAATACATCAAGATGGCAAGGAGTGTAACCAAGCCCTTGCCTTATCCCTCAATGAGAAAGAAAATAAGCGCACGCGAATCGCATCACTAGAGACTCCTTTGAGCTTCAATGTGTCGTCCACCTCTAAAAAGACTGAGAGGTGTAGATTCGGATCTTCCAAAAGAGTTTCGCCAAATTGGGATTGTTGCACCATGGAAAAGAGTGCTGGTTTGACCTTAAAATTATTGGCATCTACAGCAGGTTGAGATGATGCTTGAAGTGATCCCTTGGACTCTAGGGGTAACGAAATCTCGAAGAATCCTTCTTTGGTCACTTCCTCCTCCTCTTGTCATATTTGAATTCATTCCTGCCTCACGACTTTGTTCTTCAATCCTTTACTTTTTCCTTCTTAAGCAAAAAGTCCTCTCAATCCCGAGATTGAGTTTGTATAAGATCGGACTTCACATAAACTAGGAAAATTCCTGCAAGTACTTTCACCAATACTAGTAGCGTAGTTAAACAAGAAAAGAAAATAATAAAAAAAAGAAACAATAAAACACTTACTCACTGTCGTAAAACTAACTCAATGGTTAACAGTTTAGTCCCTGGCAAAAGTGCCAAAAACTTGATTGAGAGTACTGCAAGCGCACAAGTAGCTGTAGTATAGATAAAGATATCATTCCTCAGGCAATAATATAACTTACTAAGTCTTACCTATCAGAATGTGCTAAGCAAAATTCTAATGCATTTGGTTTTGATTTAACAATTTCTAATTCACTATTCTGAATCAATCAAAGAGAAAATATATCTAGGAATTCTAGTAGTTATGAAAGAGTATTGGATCAAAACAACAAGCATGTGTTTTTCCTTAATTGGCTAATCTCGAGAAATTGCAATCTATCTGAAAATTTGATCTATTCTTTCAAAATCAATCAAATTTGCCTAAGCTAAGCAAAAGTCATTCTTTCAAACTAATTTGCCTTAATTCAAGTTTTGACCAAAAATCCACTCACAACAATACAATTACTTGATGAACGAAATCAAACCAATCATGAAAATAAGCACAATTCTATAAATTAAAACATGATCCACTACACTTTCACAAACTACTAAATCCCTACACAAAAGAAAACTACTCAGACATGATTAAGAAATAAACAAAACCAACCAACAGTCCCGCAAAATCTGAGAGAAAGGCTTGACTAAGATGGCTTTCAACCAAGGGCCTCGAACCGTCTCGAAAACCATCAGGGTTTCTCACCAAAACTGAAAAAATCAAACTAGAAACAATAAAATTTGAGAAAGAAAGAAACTAGGCTAAAACTCTAATCTATGCTACTCTATGCTTTTAGATGTGCAATGATTGCTTTCTAATGCTACAGGACGGGGCCTTTTATAGAGAGGCTCACTTGATCTCAGTAGTTACAGGCTCACTATGGTCCATGATAGGTACCACGGTCTGACCGTGGTCTGGGCTGGAACCGGCTTTCTGCTCTTTTCTTTCTCCACGAGTGTAGCAACTCATGGGTGCAAGGATTGCTTTCTAATGCTACAGGATGGGGCCTTTTATAGAGAGGCTCATTTGATCTCAGTAGTTACAGGCGCACTATGGTCCATGATAGGTACCACGGTCTGACCGTGGTCTGGGCTGGAACCGGCTCTCTGCTCTTTTCTTTCTCCACGAGTGTAGCAACTCATGGATGTTTATGAGGGAGGTCAAAATACATCTATTTATGGTCAAACGCTGGGTAGAAAGACTTAATCCTACAAAACACATAAAACAACTATATCCAAGCATAAATTGAGAATAGGAGTATAAATATTAACTTAACCACATAATTCTCCTAAAAAACGACACAAAATAGCCTTAAATGATGTATACATTAAGCACTTATCAGGAGCCTAAACAATTTGGAAGTCATTCTCCCTACTTACTTCGTTTATGGATGGTTAGGGACTTACTTCAAAACTTATTTTGATCATCTCCATCATCAGCATAGCCATCCCATGATGGTTAGGTTCTCAAGCAAAAAAATGCACTGAGTACCTGATGCACAAGAAGCTTAAGAGATGTTGAAATGCAAGGATTTTTCTATCATGTGCTGTAATGCTTCGATGAAGGATACATCATGACTCTAATTGAAACCCAGAGTTTATACTCAAGTTGGAGGACATATTCAATTTACCTTCGCTTGGGGTTTTTGACCATGTGGCAAGGAAAGACAATTATGATTGAGCTGTACTTCCCTTGTAAGTTTGGGCGATAGTTTGACATCTATCAAGATGTGCTAAGTGAGCCATGAATGAATCATTAGGAGGGCACTGTACAGGACGTAGCCTACTATTGGTTCAACCTGGCATAACATATAATAAGGTATAGTGTGATAATTCCTATTGCCTTATATAAGAATTCTATATTAGTCATCATGGCATATGCTATCTAGTGGCGATCTTCATGAGATAATATTTTCTCTCAAGGACCTAAAAAACTTAGAGGTAAGATTATGCAACCACGAAGAGCTGTTAGAGTAAGAGTTATAGATGATGTCTCTGCCCTAATCTGTCAAAGTAAGAGTTATAGATGATGTCTCTGCCCTAATTGTCACTTCTAGAAAAGTAAGTGCACATAGCCCACCACACAACATAGTAATGAGTAAGCCCTTTCCTCAGTTAAGCTTAGAAAAGAAGGAGGTGATAGTTCCTCGTTGGGACCAGCTACGTATCCTGAGAAAAGTTGGACTTGCTCCCCTGGGTAGGAAACGATTGATGCTTTGAGAGGCTTAAATATCAAGGCCTTTGTTAGTGGAATAAAGAGCAAAGCAAAGGGAGAGGTGTATCTCATTATCCTACCCCTTTCTTATTCTTTCCTCCTTTTTTTAAAATGTAATAATCCTTTTAGGGTAAGAGCATATTGCCAAAGTCATCTGAAGATAATTCTAAGGCCACATTTGGTAACAAATACAGTGAAGCCACCTTGACTATGCATACTGCTAAGTCATCTGAAGATAATTCCATCGACATAATGCCCTTGCCAGTATTTTTTTTAAAAAAAAACAGAGCATTGTTAGTCTCCTACTCCTCCCATCTCAACCTACTTTCTTAGGAGAATTGCTTCTAGTGGGTTAAATGATCTAGCCCTAAGTGTGAAGTTTTCAGCAACAGTTGAAAAATTCACCCCAAAGGCAGAAGATGACATCATAAACATTTGTCAAGAAGCTGAGCAGATATATAAAACCTTATCATCCTTCCAGGTATATTATTTGGGGTTAAAGAATACTATCAAGGCATATCTGAGTGAAGCTAGGTAGTATCTGAAATAGAAAGACCGGTAAGAAGGTCAGATCCATATTAAAGATGTGTTACACAAGCGAACAACCTTATTAGATAAACTTGGGAAGCACACGCTTCCGTGGAAAATGTCAGTGCATAGTTTGATGAGGTAACTACTTCCATTATCCAAGCTCATAAGCGAAGGAAATTTCCTTAGGTTAATCTTGAACAGGCAAAAGCGAATGAGCTAACATTACAAGGCAAATCGATAGATAATGAGGCTTCATTGAAGAAAGCCAAATATGGCTTATCTCTTCTTAAAATAGAGGTTGCTAATTTAAATGCTATCCTTAAAGTTACCGCAGGAGAAACAACTCAAGTTGAAGCGACAAAGAAATGTATCTCAGAATCTTTAGGTGCATTGGATGACTAAACCATGTCTAGTGGCTTTCTCTTAGATTTTTTCTTGCTTCTTCTTTATTTACAACTTGTCATTTTTTTAAAACTAGATATAGTTTTGTTGAGATGGACTTTAGTATATTGCAATAAGATGAATCTTTTAACTTCAAGTTTATGCAATAATATATAGCAATCAAATCCCATGAGTATCAATAAATTTTATTTATTTATTTTTTACAGCTTTACTAGGGGATATGCCCAAGTTTCCTATGTACCTAAATGGAATATAAAACCTTAGATGATCAAGCCATATGTCATTCAAAAACATAACACATTTATTTTGCAATTCACAACTTAGACTCTTACAGGCTAGGAGTGATACAAAGGAAGTTGACTTGAAAGAACAAGTAGTTTAGGCTATTACTTAGGAGCTTTCCAAACATCACACGTCAAGGATGGTAATGCCTCAAGAGATTTCCATTTATGGGCACAACACGCACCCCATCAGCGTCAACTATCCTATAGGCACCATTTGTGTAAACTTCCCTAACCACTTAGGGACCGTCCTACTTGAAGGTGAATTTGCTTCCAGTCTTCTGAGAGACAATGATCAACCTTCTCACTGCCAGCGCTTTGTCTCCAACTTGAAACAAGCGCGACTAAACCTTTTTCTTGAATGCCCTTGATAGACGAGCTTCGTAGCATCCTAACATTTGCTGCACCTAAAGTCTTTTCCTATCTAGGGTCTCCAACTCAGCTAAGTGAAGACTGTGATTTTCGTCTTCGACCAAGCCTTCATATATAGTGATGCTGAGCGATGGGATTTTGAGCTCTAATAGGAGCACGACTTTAACTTCATACACTAGAGCAAAGGAGGCCAACTATGTTGGCATCTTATACGTGGTTTGGTATGCCCAAAGAGCCTCTCCTAGTCTTTCATGTCAATCATGTTTAGACTTTGTGACAACGTTTTTGAGTAAGTTGCAAAGTGTTTTGTTGAAGGCTTCTACTGGACCATGTACAGCGGCATTATATATAAAAAACTTGTGCTAGGCAAACTTAAACTTCTTGCACATGTTAGTCATCAGACTATTAAAGAATAGCTTACCATTATCGATGATGATGTGCTTAGGCACACCATATAAATAGATGATGTGCATCTTTATAAATTCGACCACATTTTCTTTTTAACCTCCCTTAGTGGAATTGTTTCAGCCCATTTAGAAATTAATCAGTGACAGTCAAGATGTAGGAGTGACCAACAAATGACTTAAGTGTAACTAGTCTAATGACATTAAGGCCCTATGCCTCAAAAAGGCCAGATGCGACCATAAGGTGGAGATGTTTTGGAGGTTGATGTATCAAGTTGGCATGGAACTGACAACCATTACACCTCTTTGTGTAATTTATGCAATCTTGTAACATAGTGGGCTAATAGTAACCTATCTTTCTAATGAGATCATGTAGCTTAGGCCTTGAGTAATGTGCTCCATACATACCTAAATGAGCTTCCATCATCGCTTACTTCACTTCTTCCATATCCAAACATCATAACCAAAGCCAAAGAAAAGACCATCGATAGAGCGTTCTGTTGTAGTAAAGGAAATACGAAGCTCTCCGCTGTACTTTTATCTTATGGCTTGGGCCATTAGAGAGACTCCCATGCTCTAAGTATGCAATTATCGGTTAACACCAATCTTCTACGTCTATCTTAAGAACACCAATCACATTGACGTTTTCCTCTAAGTCTTCATCTATGGCAGAACAACCTAATGGATACATACAAGGATAATCATATCTTCCTCTGCCCCTAGTGCCAAAGTGGCTGCGACGCTTACAAGTGCGTTTACTATCTTATTGGCACTCCTCGGTACATGTTTCAACTTGACTATGTCCAACCCGTCTGGCAATTGAAATGCATGCTTGTGACACAGAACAAGGTCTTCTTTCTTGACCTTGTACTCCTCAAGTAGTTGATTGATGACAAACTATGAGTCACCATATATGTTGAGGTCCCGATCCCTATCTCAATAGCCATTTGAAGGCCTCGGTTGAGTGCTTGGTACTCTGCAATATTATTATAGCATAGTTGATTGAGTATAAATCAGTACAGGAGGATGTGCATTTCGGGAGAGACAAAAACTACTCCTGCGCCAGCGCCATCTTGTCTTGCTGCTCTATTAAAATACATTTTCAATGGAGGGATGATATCAATGAAGAACACACCTTCCCCTGGCTAATCATTATTTAGCTCCCAATCATCTGAAATTGGATGATTTGCTAAGAAATCTGCTAGTGCTTATCCCTTAACCACTCTTTATGGCACATTGACAAGGTCACACTACTTTATGATTACAACCTATTTTGCAAGTCATCCATTTAAGATTGGCCTTACAAGGTGTATTTGATGGGATCAACTTTAGAAACTACTTGCATTGTATAGGCTTGCATGTAATACCTGTGTTTTTGAATAGCAAAGATTAGCGACAAGCAGATCTTTTTGATGGGAGAGTACCTTAATTTAGCACCAACCAACGTATGACTTTAGTAATACAGAGTGACTTCTTTTCCTTCCTCATTTTCATGTACGCATAATTTTCCTAGGGATTTTTCCTATACTACAATGTATAGTATGAGATGTTTGCCGAGGACCGGTGCCCCCATCATAGGGGGATGGGATGATTACTTCTTTATTTTCTTAAAATTCATGTGACACAACTCATCCCACTTAAACGGTTCATAAGGTGGCCGAAGGGATGGCAGCGTCCTACAAGATTTGAGATAAACCTTCAGATATATGCTAAGCGACCTTGAACCAATGAAGCTTCTTCAGATTCTTGGGCTCAGGCATCTCTTGGATTGCTCTAATCTTAGATTGGTCAATCTCAATTTCCTTGTGGTGAACAACAAAGCCCAAGAACAATGAAGGGATGGCAGCATCCTACAAGATTTGAGATGAACCTTCAGATATGTGCCAAGCGTCCTTGAACCCACGAAGCTCCTTCAGATTCTTAGGCTCAGGCATCTCTTGGATTGCTCTAATCTTAAATTGGTCAATCTCAATTTCCCTGTGGTGAATAATAAAGCCCAAGAACTTTCTAGAGGTGACACCAAACATGCACTTAAGTAGATTCATCTATAATTAGCATCTTCGTAATCGCTTAAAGATCAGGTGAAGATCTTGTGCATGATCTGCCCTTTTTTAGACTTGACCACCAAATTGTTGACATAACACTTGACTATTTTGTGAAGCATATCATCAAAATTGGTTTGCATTGCCCTTTAGTAAGTTACTCCTACATTCTTTAGCGTGAAGGGCATCACTTTATAACAAAAAATGCCTTCAGGTGTGCGGAAAGCTGTGGCCTCATGATCTTCTAGGGCCATCTGGATCTAATTATATCTTGTAAACAATCCATGAATAACAACACTTCATGCCCTGTTAATGAGCTCTGTGATTGATAACGAGAAATCATATTTTAGACAAGCGTTATTAAGAAGTTGCCCATTTTTCTTCCTAACAGGTACAATATTTGCAATCCACATCAGGTACTTGACATCGCGAATGAATCCTGCATCTATGAGTTTGTTAATCTCCTTTTCAATTTTCGATATCAACTCTAGGTGAAAACGTCATTAACAATGCTTCTCAGGTGAAACACCCTTTTTGATAGATAGGCAGTGGCCTACGATCTTTGGATCTAATCCAGGCATTTCTTTATAGCTCCAGGCGAACATGTCCTAGTACTCTGACTAGAGATCAAAGTACTCTTTTTTCCTCTTAAGGTGTAAGTAATGTTCTCACCTAGATAGGGTAAGGCTCCTCATTAGTTCTATGGTATAATTCCTTTACATCATCAACTGTAGCCTGTCCCCCATCTTCGAGAATCTCAGGAGTTTCTGCTAGCTATATATCTGAGTTAGAGTTAATCACATATATGGATTATGATATGATTAGAAGAAATAACTTGTTCTTTCTCTGTCTCCTCATTAGAGTCAAATCTTTTTCATTGAGATGTGAAGACCACAGTACGCCTCTTTACTCCTAATGAATCATCTGTCTTAACATCTAGGCTGGAAAAATACTTCATACGAGAAGGGATAGAGCTCTAAACTTCATTTACAATTCCTAAGCGACTAACACAAAACTTTTCTCTTGCTAAAGTCATGAATTTAAAGACTTTTCATCCGTTTTTATTCTAACAAAAATGAAAGGCTTTGGCTAGAAACCATCTTTGATTTTGTTAAAAATAGAGATCTTGCGATCTTTTCCTTTCCCTATAGGGGTGAATACTGACATGTGTTTTTTTGAAGTGGATGGTTATAACCTATCAAACACAGAATAGTTTGGGTTAGGTTGAGCATTTTCACTCTTATCTATCTCTTCAGCCAAGATGTGTTAAACCACCAACTACTTGTCCTTCCGTCACCCTGAGATTCTGATTGGCTGCAGTGGCGTGAAACTAAGTCTAACTTTAGAGACGCCTAAGGAACGTCCTTGCTATTGGATCTTTCTCTAAGTGTTAGTGAGACCATGAGGCTTTGTTTTAGGTACCTTTCCTAAGGTAGTTGGGCTTTGAAAGTTATAACTAGCTCCTTCCATAAGGTTGTTTGCATTCAAATCAAATCCCTCTTTAGTCTATCCATTTGGTAAGTTATCGCCTTTTATAGAAGAAATGACAAATCTAGAAAGAGGGGGCGTACTCTCCTTCGCCTACCACACCTTAAGTGTTGGAAACATTGCACTTCCCTTTAGGGTGGTTATAGTCGCTTCATTATCTCTTTTAGTAGCTTTAGTCTTGATGCTTTACCCTCCTTATGGCAAGACCTAGGTATGCACCTTAAGGCTGGTGGCATTGAGCCTGTTGAAGCAGTAACTGGTTTAGCAACTTGTTCAATGGGAGAAGTTGGGTTCCTTGGCTTGCTTCCTTCCCTCTCCTATTTTTGCTTAGGAGCAGCTTTTTTGTTGCTTGAAGAGCATTCTTTGTGCCACCCTTACCTGTAGAAGAAATGGTTGACATTACATGGATCACGTTCTTCGGAGAACCTTGCTTCTGCAAAGTGAGCCTCAACCTTAGTGAATGGCTTAACATCCCCATTTATGTTCATTTTTCCATCTTAGTAGTACTTAAGGCATTGGTATAGAGTGGAAGCCACAATCCTATGTTCGCGAAGCCATGGTCCCCCGAGTAATAGCTTATAAAAATTCTTACCATTGATTACATGAAATATTGAGGATGTTCATAAGTCTCCCATTGCCAGTTCAATGTGAATCATGCAGACAGCACGCTAGCCCTCAAGGTTGAACCCTTGAATCGTCATTCAACTCTTAGAAAGTTCTTCCACTGTGATGCCTAAGTCATTCATCGTAGACTTGGGTATGATGTTGATGGTTGATCCTCCATCCATGAGGATGACCTTAACTTTTTGCTCCCTAATGTAGCCAGTTATAAATAAAGGATGGTTGTGAGGCTTGGATCCTACAATAAGTCATCATCAGTGAAAGTGACTGTGGTGTTATAAGAGGCACACTGAGTAGGGCTTTTTATCAATCCTCGAACATCCTTCATTTTGTGAGTATAAAGTTGTAGTTGTTGTGAGGTAGCAACAACATGTTAGCGCTTCTTCTTAGGCAAACAAAAGATTTGTCTCTAGTTTATGCAACTTGGTAAAGCCTTTAGAATAGTTAAGGTCTTATCAGCTACTTTTAGAGGGTTCTCTTGTTTATCACTCCCCTCATCTTCCTCTTCTTTGAGCTCAGAAATGAGCTCATGTTGACAGTGACTTTCTCAAAGAACGCTATTGAGAAAAACTTTTCTAGTGTGATAGGACCAATGGCTCTTCCTTAAGTAGGTCCATAGGCTGAATTTCATTCCTTTAGATATTCTTGGATATCTTCTTCCCTCTTGAGTGACGAGAGATCTTCTTCCTAACTTGTCCCTTTCCACGATGGAGAGGTGCCGGTTGAACTTCCTTGACCTCTGTCAAGTGACAAGAGTCCACCCCTCTTCATCACTGTTAGCTTAATCAGAGACCTCTATAAAAAGACTGGGCTCTGTCAGTGGTCCTTAGGATGCCATTGACTTTAGTTTCTAAACTTTCAAATTAAATTGTAATTAATTTCTTTCCTCGGGAGGAAATCAATTTATTATTTACTCTATCATGAGGCTGAGTATGTTTTTGTTGCTAGTGTGATGAAGAACACTCCAATTGGATGAAAATATGATTTGTCTCAGCAGTGTCATCCAAATCCAATATTATCTTCTTTATGCGTGGCAAGTTGCATAATGTGCTCCTTGAGCGTAATGCATTTCTCAAGAGGCTGACTAATCACCTTGTGATATCGATAATATTTTGGGTTGGTAACTCTTTTAGCTTCTTCGAGCTATTTTGACTCTAGAAGTTCGATAATCCCTTGTTAAGGAGATCATCAAATATTCCTGACAAGTCTGAGTCAGGGAATGGATATTTATTCTCATGTAGCTCCTTTAATATAGGACGCTTCTTTCTCGTATTCTTGGAGAATCCACCTTTCTTGTTTTCATACTTGGGCTTTCTAGAGATTCAGACCGGCTCCCCAGTTGAAATAGCCATAGAGTCTTTGTTTGAAGACTTTGAATGCTTGGGATTTTTCTTGAGTTCACCATTGTCCTTTCTAGAATTAGATGAGGAAGAAGATGTGCCATAGCAACTTGTTTCTCCATTTCATTAGCCTTCATCGCTAATTCCTTAAAGGTTCTTAGCTTACTCATATACAAGATATAGAGTGAATCCAACTCCATGCATTAACTTCTAAAGCTTCTTATAGACAGTCATTGCACTTGAGATTGACAGATGTCCAACAATTGATGTAATCAAGGACCGACTCATCCTTTCATTGTCTAATGGTTGTTAGCTCTGTCATATTGATAACACATCAAGTGCTGTAAAACTTATTCAGGAACCCCAGCTCCATTTGTTCCCAACTATTAATGAACTCAGGCTCCAATTTTGTGTACTAGTCAAATGCAATCCGTTTTAGAGTCTGAACAAACTGATTCATCAGTTGGTCTATCTTTGTGCCAGCATTGTTGCACGTCTCAATGAATGGGGTGATATGCTATTTGGGATTTCCTTTATCATGAAACTTGTTGAATTTGGGAGGAAGATAGCCATGGGGCATATGAAAAGTATCAATCCTCTTAATATAAGACTTTGTATACAAGTGAACCTTGCAGGATCTTTTTCCCAACTGAGCCTTGACTGCATTTCCTATTAAGTTTTGAATTTGCTTTACAAACATCCAGCCTAAAGAGCGATCCTTCTTTACCCTATGTTCATCGTCAGATTCCTTGTTGTGATTGGATTGTTTGTTAGAAGCTTCAGCCCCTGAACTTTTTGTGACGTAATTTTGAGTGAAAAAAATAAAAATAAAAGCCGAACGCGTACAGCTTTCGCAACAGTACTTGAGGGTCTTGTCCTCGGGGACGAGGATGAGATTGAGGTCACAGTTGACTAAACCATCCTAAGAAGAATCAAAGTATCCTAACAATGAAATAGGCTAAAGCAACTACTTATTTTATCTCTTTTTTTGCACTTTTTCAAAATGGCAACCAAATAAAGAAGGTATTCAAGCAAAATAAGAATGGTTCAAAGCTAAGTACTCACATACCCTATTCTAAACTTACCTAACATACAAATCTGCATCATTAGATAAACATAATGACAAGGTAAAATGAGACTAAAGGAATGAACATTCACTCAAAGTTACTATTGTTAACAAAATAGCAAAATAGCAAAAGAACACCAAAATAGAACCTAAACTAGTAAGGCAAAACAGAACCAAACAGGGGAGGGGGAGGAATAAAGCCGAAACAGGGCCATCAACAACCATTATCATCATTAATCAAATTACCATCAGCATACAACACGAAACCATTCAATCATCATCATCAGAAAGTAGACACAACAAGCTGCAGCAACAGAGAGCAAAGAAGAGCCAAATTTACCACACTCTCTTACCCATTTCGACCATCGACATCTTTGATTCACAGGGCAAGGTAGAGAGCATCAACCGAGACCTTGCCTAGTACATGAATAGGGGAAAGATTCAAGGGAAAAGGGGAAACATGAACAGGAAAAGGGGAGAAGGAAAATTGAGCTCAATGTCTCCTAGCTTTGTAGCTCAGCCAAACACAAGCAACTCCATTTTTGGAGCTCCAACAACCGCAAACAATGGCGGAATCGCCATTACCAAGCCACCATAATTCGAACAGGGGAGAGGGAAAAACTAAAATTAAATTAATTCAAATCCAAAATCTTATAATAACCTATTGAGAATCGCGATTATCAACTGGAAAAATAACAAAATAAGATTAATTACATGAATATGGAAGCTGAAATAGATCTAAAAAGAATATAAGAACAAGACCCTAATTTTACCAATCACTGAAAATTAAAGCAAAAAATCTAAAAATCTGAGGCTAAACCTGATTCCAAAAACTCTAACCCTAACTTTGGAGCTGAATTCTTCAATTTATAGTCAAACCTGCTTCAATCTCAACCCTTGATTCATGTGTGCCATGGACGGTGATGATGGAGATTTGCCAGCAGTTGTTGTGCGAAATTCGATGATGGGTGAGAACTGTGGTGTGCTGGCAATGCTGCACTGGCAGTGGATGAGGATGAAGGAGACGGTGGTGATGGTAAGGATGTCAGTAATGGCAGATAGAGAGAGAGGGAGATGAGATCGAAGAGAAAGAGAGGGGGTTGAGGTTTCTGGTTGAGTGAGGAGAGTGAAGATGAGAAGATTAAAAGGGGAGAAATCACGTGAGTTGTACGCCGGGCTAGGGGGAAATTTTGATTTTCCTTTTATTATTTTTTTTTCTTTTCATTTTTTTGGGCTAAGAAAAACGAGCTTAGGGATTGGGTCGGATTTGAGTAATCTGGCCCACTGCTTTATTTTTGACATTTTTCATCTTTTTTCTCGCATTTTTTTCCAAAATTATTCAATGCCTACAAAACAAAATAAAATCAAATAAAAACCTAAAAAATAACAATTATTACGAGTATAAATCGGGTATAAAAGTATCGTAGAAATAAGACACGAACAAATACCCCAACACCAAGATTTTGCTCGTCCTCGAGTAAAATAACTGCACTAACTAAAAGGAAATAGAACATAAGAGAAAAGAAAATCCGAACTCACTGTTGTAGGAATCACAGTTGCATTTAGCGTATGCAACAAGCCCTTTAAACCCCTCGGTCTCCCAAGTTGAGGAGTTAGGTCTCATGAGAGTTTTGAAGTGAAATACCTACAAAAATTATTCCAAAAAGAAAATCTTTTTTGGTTTTTTCTCAAAGCTAATATGTACAAATTTTAGGAAAGATATATACACGTTCTAATCAACTAAGTCACCCATGTAGCGAAGTTATCGACCTACATATAAACAGAATGTACTTCAAAAGCCCTCTGCCCCATAAATGACATCAAAGCTCTAATTTTTCACCCCCTGTACGTCAAGATTTTAAATCCATCCCAGTACTTGTGTGCTATTATATCATCATCCCAAGGCTTAGATTTATCAAAATTAGGCTCAATCCTACTTGACTGACACAACTACATTAGTATTGCCTGAAAGGGTAACACCCAGTAGCACATGTCTCAAAGAGTAACGTCTAGTAGCGCATGCCTCAAAGGGATATTTGTCATTCCAAATTTTATTTCTTCTTTTTCTTTTTCTCTTCTTTATTCATTATTTTCTCAGAGTAATCGTATCACAAGCAAGTGAGAGAATCATTCATTGAAGCCTACGACCTAAAGATAATGATGAAGGGATAAACAAGGATTGGATTACAAATCTATAATAAACAATTGGAGTTAGAATTAGGGCTTAAAATGTCACACTGAGGTTAGAGACCTTTCATGCACATCTTACTTATATACAAGCTAATAACCAAAGCACATGGGATTCAAGCTAATCAGAAATAGTACAAAAGTCCCAAAAAACAAAACAAATTTTTTTTAAATTTTTTAAAATTTCCACACCAAAATCTCACAATGTCCTTATTGGGAGTGGGAAAGAAACATGAAAAGCGAAAAGAAAAATATAAAAAGAGAACACATGTTCAAAAATTAAAAACAAGACTCAAAAACAAAACAACCAACATGTAAAAAGAAAAGCAATCAACTATACAAAAAGAAACTGGGCTAGGACAAAGAAGAAGAAGGGAGAAGAAAAGAGAAGAAGAGGGAAGAGGAGAAGGAATTTTTAGCAAACTAGGTTGGGTGCTAAGTACACCCAAACTATCTCACATCACAATCACAGATCAGGGCTTGGTTCGTGGAGTATCAGACACTCTACATCTTCTTGGCTCGGCAACTCCAGAAGTTGTTTAAAACGCTGGCCATTTACTTTGAAGGTAACACCACTCTGAGGATCCTGAATTTCAACTACACCATAGGAAAAACATGTGAGATAATATAGGGACCCGTCCATCGGGACCTCAATTTCTCTAGAAACAGATGAAGATTAGAGTCATATAAGAGCACTTTCATTCTTGGAGCAAACTCTTTTCTAAAAATATATCGATCGTGAAACAACTTTGTCCTCTCTTTGTAAGATTAAGCACTCTTATAAGTCTCCGCTCTAATCTCATCAGGCTTACTCAGTTGTAGTTGTCTCTCCTCACCCGCCTTAGTCAAGTCATAATTAAGCTTCTCAATGGCCCACCAAGCTTTATGCTCTATCTTCACAGGTAAATGACAAAGCTTACCATAAACTATCCTATAAGGTGATATACCCAGGGGGGTTTTGAAAGCCATCCTATATGCCTAAAGAGCATCTACTAGCTTGTCAGCCCGGTCTCCCCCATTCCTACTCAATGTCTTTTCTAAAATCTATTTGATCTGCTGAGTGGATAATTCAACCTGGCCGTTGGTTTATGGATGGTAGGGAGTAGTAGGCCTATGGACTATAGATTACCTCTTCAGTAAGGCATCAAAAGATCTATTATTAAAATGGGTGCCTTGATCACTACTGATAGCATGGGGCATACCAAATCGAGCAAAGATGTTCTCCCTAAGTAATTTCACAATGACCTTAGTTTCATTGGTCCTATAAGGGATAGCTTCAACCCATTTAGAAAATAGTCCATAGCTAACAAAATGTACTCATTCCCAAAGGAAGATGGAAATGGTCCTATAAAGTTAATACCTCACACATCAAAAACCTCTACAACAATGATGGGGTTCAGTGGCATTGTATCTCTCCTGCTTATTCTACCCAACTGCTGGCATCTAGGGCTACTCTTACATTACTCAAAGGCATCCTTAAACAAAATAGGCTAGTAAAAACTACATTGAAGAACCTTGGCTGCTGTCTTCCTACCACAAAAATGCCCCCCAGATGCCTGGTCATGACAAAAAGAACGGACACTTCTCACCTCATGGTCGGGAATGCACCTTCTAAAGACTTAGTCAGAGCAGTACTTAAACAGACAAGGGTCATCCCAAATAAAGAATTTCACAAGGTGGAAGTATCTATCCCTATCATTCTTAGTCCAAGCCTCACGGATCCTACCATCAGGGAAGCACTCAGAAACACTAGACTCACTCTCTCTATCATACAGGATCCTACACAAATGGTCAGTGACAAGGTTTTCAGAACCTTGCTTATCCTTGATTTCACAGTCAAATTCTTGCAAAAGCAAAATCCATCTCATAAATCTAGGCTTAGCATCCTTCTTAGAAAGAAGGTGCTTAAGAGTGGAGTGGTTAGTATAAACAATCACATGAGACCCAATCAAATTGGGTCTAAACTTTTCAAAACCAAAGATGACAGCCAAGAATTCTTTCTAAGTAACAATGTAATTCAGCTGGGCATCATTCAATGTGTGACTAGCATAGTAAATAACATGGAGTTTCCTATCAATATGCTATCCTAAAACAACCCTGATAGCATAATCAAAGGTGTAACACATCAATTCAAATGTTTCTCCCCAAATGGGAGGATGAAAAACAGAAACAGAGGTTAAGGCCTCCTTAAGCTTAGAAAATGCCTTAAGACACTCTTCAGAGAAATGAAATGGCACATTCTTAGCTAGCAGATTGGAGAAAGGCTTTGCAATCTTAGTAAAATCCTTAATAAAACGATGATAAAAGCCATCATGTCCAAGAAAAGACTGCACCTCTTTCACACAAGTGGGAGAGGGAAGATTAATGATCAGGTCAGTCTTAGCTTTGTCTGCCTCAATTCCATCTCAAGAAATAATGTGTCCTAAGACTATACCCTTTTTAACCGTGAAGTGACATTTCTCCCAGTTTAAAGTCAAGTTTTTCTCCCCATACCTCTCCAACACCTTTCTCAAATTAGACAAGCAATCACCAAAGGAAGATCCAAACACAGAAAATCATCCATGAAAATTTTCACGCATTGCTCAACTAGATCTGAGAAAATAGAAATCATACATCTTTGAAAGGTCGTAGGGGCATTGCACAGTCTAAAAGACATTCTTCTAAAGGCATATGTCCTAAATGGACAGGTGAAAGTGGTCTTCTCCTGATCCTCAGGAGCAATAGAGATCTAGGTATAACTGAAATATCTATCTAAAAAGCAATGAAAGGAATGTCCAGCTAACCTCTCTAGCATTTGATCCAAGAAGGGGAAGGAAAAATGGTCTTTCCTAGTGGCAGCATTCAATTTTCTATAATCTTTATACACATGCCACCCAGATTGAACTCGAGTAGGGACTAACTCATTCTTGTCATTCCTAATCACAGTAATACCGATCTTCTTAGGAACAACTTGAACAGGGCTAACCCACTCACTATCAGAAATGGGATAGATAATCCTATGGTCTAACCATTTCAACACTTACTTTTTAACTACTTCCTACAAAGTGGGATTCAAACACCTTTGGCGGTCATGGTAGGGCTTAGCATTGTCTTCTAGATGAATGATATGTTGCACAACAGAAGGACTAATACCCGTGATATCCGCTAAAGTTCATCCTAGAGCTTCCTTGTTCTCCCTAAGCAAAGTAATTAGTTTGTCCTCTTGATCCCGGTCTAGATCAAAAGTAATTATAACAGGTGATGATTCATCGGGTCTTAGAAATACATACTTAAGAGAGTCAAGAGAGGTTTCAATTCAAGAGCAATAGGGAAAACAAATTCAGTAGCAGATTCAGAAATAGCAGTGAGCAGATAATCAGCAGTAGAGTACAAGTCATCAAATTCAAACACTTCACATTCAGACTCATCATCTATAAGAAATGACTCATACTCAGTAGCAAACATCATCAAAAGTATCATCGAATATAGAATCCCCTACCCAGTTAATAGTAGAAAATTCCGTATCATCAAATCCAGAAGGCTGTCTTTGCATGTTAAAGATGTTCAATTCCACAATCAAGTTGCCAAAAGACAGCCTCATCATACCATTCCTGAAATTAATGAGGGCATTGGCAGTGGCAAAGAAAGGACGCTTTAGAATCATAAGAACTTGACTAGCTAAGTTGGACATCTTCTCGGTTTCAATCATAATAAAGTCCACTGGGTAAATGAATTCACCCACTCTAATAAGCACATCCTCGACTATCCCCCTGGGCACCCTAGTTGATCTATCAGCCAGTTGAATGACTATCTTGATAGGTTTCAGCTCACCTAACTCTAGCCTCTCATACTCAGTAAAGGGTATTAAGTTAAACACTAGCCCTTGGGTCAAGTAATGCTCTGTGAATAAGTTGGTCCCCTATGGCTATAGACACAGTAGGACAACCAGGGTCCTTATACTTCACCGGGATTGGAGAAAGGATAGAATTAGCACCAGAGGTTAGGAAAGTCTTCTTACTTACACCAGTTGCTCTCTTGGTCATACATAACTCCTTTAAGAATCTAGCATACGGAGGCATCTGCTGAATAGCATTAAGCAAGGGAATGTTGATCTTTACTTAAGAAAAGGTCTCTCTCATCTTCTAAATATCATCTTGATCTTTCTTCTTTAGCCTATGGGAAAAAGGAGGTAAAGGCATCTGGATTTTCTGAGAAGAAGAAAGGGAGGAAGAATCCTTAGAAGGTGAAAAATTTGCCAAGTCAGAGGAGTCTTTCTCTTCAAGCTCCTCTTTCTTAGACGGTGACACAGGAGGAGAAGCATCATCTGAAGCATTGGGGACACCATTAGTAGCATCCCCTGACTGACTGGATGAACTAATCTCTGGAGGAGAAGAAGAAGAATTTTGGAAGAATTGATGAGTATACCTACAAGGTTCATTAGGATTTCTCACTTGGTTATCAACCTCTTGATCAGAACGGAGATATATACCTGCGTTCACTTTCCTCACAGGCTCATCAGGGTTACTAGAAGAAGAGGAGGCGTAACCCTTAGGGTTTACCTCAGGTTGACTCAGAAAAGTGCCTGGTCCCCTAGAAGATGATGCTAACTGGAAAAACTGTTCGGTGATCATTCTCATCATTCTTTCCATGTAAGCATTAATCATTCTCTTCACATTGTTATTGATTCTCCTTTCCAATTTATCAATATGAGTATAACCAGGAGGAGGTTGAACTTGGTCTATGGGAGGTGGAGGTCTAGGAGCATTGCATGCACCTGAAAAAGCCGGTCTCTAAAAGGAATTTGAAGGATGAGAGATGGGTTGGGAGTTGTTTCAAGGAAACATCCCAGGTTGAGAGTTAGGAACCGTATCATTTGATTCACTATTCTATGAAAGTTAGGGTGATTTCTCCACCTTGAGTTGCAATAAGGGGAGAAGGGGTCATTGCTAGGTCTCTGGAAGGCCACACTCGCTTGCTTTTGTTTGTTTGCTAACTGATGAGTAAAATAAGGACAAGTACTCAAAGAATGATATAGGGCCTGGTAATGAGAACAAGCCAATATAGATGTCTGAGATAACTGGGACATTTGGGGAGATAATCCCTTTAACATGTTTTCTAAAACAGCAATCTTAGACTCCAAGTGACTTACATCAGAAATAGAATGCAACCCACCCCTTGCAAAGCTAGAACTCAGGCTGTCATCATGAGTGGTTTCCTACTACATAGTTTTCTCAGCCAAGTCCTCTAAAAACTCCCAAGCAGCTGTGGTGCTCTTAGAAAGAAAGCCACCCTAACACATAGACTCTACCATGGTCCTAGTCTATTGGTCAAGTCCTTCATATATAATCTGGCACAAGTGTGCTTGGTCTAAACCATGATGGAGACATTGGGCTAACAAAGTTTTGAACCTATCAAAATATTTCCAAAATGATTCCCCATCAAGTTGCATAAATTGATTGATTTCATTCCTCAGCTTAACAGTCTTGGCATTATGAAAATATTTTCTTAAGAAAAATCTTACAAAATCTTCTAAGAAGTAACAGAATTAGCAGTCACGCCATACATGCAACGTGTAGCAGAATCTTTTAAAGCAAAAGGAATCAATTTCATTTGCAAAACATCAATGGGAATATTAGGGAAATGCATCATAGAACAAACTTGTTCGAATTCCCTCAAAAACAAATAAGCATCCTCTAAACCTGTAAATTTAGAGAGCATCTGAGTATAATGGGGTTTTAATTTGAAGGTCACATTTGGTGCAAGATTAGGCATAACAAAGCATAATGGAAAAGCAGTCCTAAGAGGATAGAAAATATCACTCAGAGTCGTTCAGGGTTGGGCTCACTCCTAATGAGTCTTTGATTTTTAGGGTCTCTAACCCAATTGGTCATATAAACCCCACACCTTCACTAAAAAAAAAGTCCTATTTTTGGTCTCTCTTTCTATTTTTTTTTTTGTATTTTTGAAATTTTCCAATTTTTTCTTCTTTTTTTTTTTTAGGTACAAAATCAAAATAAAATATGTCTCGATCCTAAAGATGATTTGCAAACAAGAATTAGTCAAATCAAAAAGCTAATCAATAAAGCTAAAGACATATCCCAACAAAAACTGAATTCTAATTACTAACTCAATTCTAAAACTACAAAACAACAAAATAAAGCAACTAAAGCCATAAATCAATTCAGAGTCATTTGTTTTTAGAGTTTTTCAATAAAACTTTTTTTGAGTCTCAAGTTTTTCTAAATTTTTATGGGTTTTTGGATTTTTTCAAGAAATGAACTAAATGAATCACAACTAGTAATGAACAAACATAGTAAGTCAAAGCATAAGCAAGTAACAAGAACGAAACTAAGAAAAAGAAAAGTGCTTAAACTGAGGGAAACATAAACTTGCCACTTTGTTTTTGAGGTTTTTTTAAATTTTTCAATTTTTTTGTGGGTTTTGAGTTTTTCTAATTTTGTTTTCAATTTTAGGCTTTTCCATTTTTTTTGAATTTTTGAAAACTCAAGGAATGTACTAAATCAAGTCACAACTTAATAATATGATAAAGCAACCTAATATTGAAGTAGCTATGAAAAAGAAAATGCAACCTAATCTCATGCTGCCGTCCTGGGCAACGATGTCAAAAACTTATAAGGTAATTTTGAGTGAAAAAAAACAAATAAATAAAAGCAGCAAGCGTACAGCTTTCACTGTAGTATGTGAGGATCATGTCCTCGGGGATGAGGATGAGATTGAAGTCACAATCAACTAAACCATCCCAAGCAGAATTAAATTACCCTAACAATGAAATAGGCTAAAGTAACTACTTATTTTATCTCTTTTTTCACACTTTTCCAAAATGGCAAACAAATAAAGAAGGCATTTAAACAAAATAAGAACTATTCAAAGCTAAGTACTCGCATACCCTATTCTAAACTTACCTAACATACAAATCTGCATCATTAGATAAACATAATAACGAGGTAAAATAAGACTAAAGGAATGAACATTCACTCATTGAAATTACTATTGTTAACAAAATAGCAAAATAGCAAAATAACAACAAAATAGAACCTAAACTAGCAAGGCAAAATAGAACCAAACAGAGGAGCGGGAGTAATAGAGCCGGAACAGGGCCGTCAATGACCATTATCATCATCAATCAAATTACCATAAACAAGCATTAAGAAACCATTCAATCATCATCATTAGAAAGTAGACACAATAAGCTGCAGCAACAGAGAGCGAAGAAGAGCCAAATTTACCAAACTCTCTAACCCATTTCGACCATCAACTTCTGTGATTCGTAGGGGAAGGCAAGGAGCATCAACCGAGACCTTGTCCAGCACGTGAACGGGGGAATCAAAGGAAAAGGGGAAATGTGAACAGGGAAATGGGAGAAGGAAAACAGAGCTCAAGGCATCCTTGCCTTGCAACTCAGCCAAACACAAGCAACTCCATTTTTGGAGCTCCAACAACTATAAACAATGGTAAAATCGCCCCGCCAGAATTCGAACAAGGGAGGGGGAAAAACTAAAATTAAACAACTTTGAATCCAAATTCTTGTAATAGCCTACTGAGAATCATGATTATCAACTGAAAAATGAATAAAATAAGATTAATTACATGAATCTGGAAGCTGAAATAGATCTTAAAAAACAGAAAGAATAGGACCCCTAATTTTACCAATTACCGAAAATTAAAATGAAAAATCTAAAAATCTAAGGCTAAACCTGATTCCAAAAACTTTAACCCTAACTCTAGAGCCGAATTCTTCAATTTATAGTCGAACATGCTTCAATCTCAACCCTTGATTCATGTGTGCCGTGGACGTGATGATGGGGATTTATTGACAAATGCTGCGCGAAATCCGGTGATGGGTGAGAACGGTGGTGGGTTGGTAATGCTGCGCTGGCAGTGGATGAGGATGAAGGAGATGGTGGTGATGGTGAGGATGTCAGTAACGGCAGATAGAGAGAGTGAGGGAGATGAGATCGAATAGAAAGAGAGGGGGTCAGGGTTTCTCATTGAATGAGGTGAGAGAAAATGAGAAGATTAAAAGGGTGGAAATCACGTGAGCTGCACGCCAGGTTGGGAGGAAATTTCGGTTTTCCTTTTATTATTGTTTTTTCTTTTCATTTTTTTGGGCCATAACAAAGGGCTTAAGGATTTGGTCGGGTTTGAGTAATCTGGCCACTGCTTTATTTCCGGCATTTCTCTTATTTTTTTCTCGCATTTTTTTCCAAAACTATTCAATGCCTACAAAACAAAATAAAATCAAGTAAAACCTAAAAAATAACAATTATTATGAGCATAAATCAGGTAAAAATGTATCGTAGAAATAACATATTTTTTGCACGAACGCTTTTGTTGGAAGCTTTAGAGGACTTCTTTTCCAACTGATTCATTGGCTCAACAATTTACTCGTTTTACACTTGATTTTGGCCTCCTTTTTGGCACTCACCTTAGAGAGTCTATCCAGGGATCCATCATGCTCACCAGTTGTTCTTTGAAGTTAGCAACCTTTGTCACCATAACTAGTATGATGATAGTGTTAGAGGACTTAGTTTCGTCATGTGAGGAAAGTGATCCATTTAACGATGCCAAACAGGAATCACTACTCGAATAGCCATCACCTTTAAAGCTGAAGGGTTGTAAAGTAGGATTGGTGTGGGTTTGGAGTTCATTCATGCAAAGCGTAATTATTTATGGCATGTTGAAGCCAGTAATAAATTTTTGCTTCAAAGCATGTGAAATGGTTTGGTTGACTCCATCAAGCACCATGGAGCTGAGGTTTCTAATCTTACATGAATGCAATGGGGCAATAACAATTGATTACTCTACGATAATTGTGGTAGCAACTTTTTCCATACTCCTAGTCTTAGTGCCGCTAGATCAGTGCCAGTGGTTGTTGATTCTTGAGATGTGGATGATATGGCTTTCCTTGAAACTCGAGGGATGATATTCTTGGGGGCCATATTGTCTTTGAAGGAATACAGAGTTTGTACTTTGGAGAAAGAGATAAGAGCCAAAGATGTCCCACCGAGTGCGCTCAAAATTTGTAAATACAAATTTTGAGCCTGAAATAAATTGGACAAGAAATTGACAAAGAAATTTAATATTTGTGTTGATATTGTATGTGTGAGTAAAATTTCTGAATTGAATACAATGAAATAATCCTCTTATTCAATCTCCTAGTGACTTGAGTATTTCAAGGGTGTAATACTTGACCTTAATCAATGCAAAATCAGCTCAAGAACTTTGGAACAATTCTTGATCTTGATATGTAAATGATTGATTGCTGTATCTGAAGCTTGCAAGTTTTGATCCTTCTCGCTTGGTAGCTAGATGTTGCTTGCAGTTTGAGCCTCTAAATTCCAGAAATATTGAGTGTGCACAATGAAGGAGGAAGGATCCCTATTTATAAGCTTTACCAGTTGGGATTAGGGCCGAACTTTGGGCTTAGGCTCAAATAACTATTTCCTTATTTTTAAATAAGAAAATAATTATTAATTTTTGCATCATTGACAACACATAACGACTTTTAATTGGCTGAATTTTAGCCATATCTAATTTTGACCAAATGGGTCTACCAAAGTCAACTTGACATATGACAATCTGTGATTGCTTAAATTATTTTTTTAATCTTTTGCACCCATCAACTCCAAAAATTCATTACAATTGAGAACCATGCTTTCACTTCAACGCAAACCAGAACTCAGGTTGGAAGTTGCAACATGCATGCTATTTTTAGAGAAAATTAATGTCAATGTCCTGCTTTAACTTTCAAATGATGAAATCACAAGCATTCAGCCAAGATGTAATCTAATCCACTTGAGGGCTTTTTCCTCCTCTTTGTTCCTTAACTTTTGCTTTTAGTCGTTGAGTATAGGCAGGCATTGAGCAGTTTACGCATGCGTGTTTTATGGGTTCTGCCGCACGTATTTGATTATCATACTCAAATGATTTAATTTTAGATTGAATGCTGTGTGGACTTATAATATGATCCAAACCCAAGTGGACCTTGTGCCTTTCTTATGGCCCTGTTGAAATGGCCTTTAGATCTATAAAAAAATATGAGAGAAGTAAACGGTTTAGTACAAGTAAGAAGATTGGTGGCAAGAATTTAAAGTAAAATCATGATTCACCCACTTATGATGAAATTGCGAGAGATGTTTTGAATTTAGGGGGAAAAACTTGCTATTTCTATAGGAAAAAAAAAAGATGAGATCCGAGTAATTAGAAGAATTACAACGAACCTGGTGTAAGATTTGGAAAATAAAAGTTCAAATTGAGATTGGTATATTTTGGGTTTCCACATGGCGAGCAGATGGCTCATTCATTTCATGTCTTTGTATAAAAATTCCAGTCTCTAGTAGGTTCTTATGTAAGTTTTAGCAGAAAGCCTATGTAGTGATCATATATTCTCTCTATATATTGTGCGGACCATGTCCAACTTAGTAATCAAAAAAAAAAAAAAAAAAAAAAGAATGACCCAAATCCGAATGGATTCGATACATGTAGAACCATTTCACTAACAAGGTTGTAACTACTTGCAAGTTATTAAACTAGCTATATAACAATATAACCCAAACCTGTCAAATTAAAAATGATTGAATTTGAACAAAAAATGAATCAAAATTTCATAGATTGCAGGACAACTCTAACCCAAATTGAAATAATGAACAATTTATCATATTTATTGGGAAAACATATTTTGGATACATTTGCTAAATTTTTAAAATATTAGAGATATTTGGGGATTTATGACATGGTTCATGGCATCTACATGAGATAATTACTTTTAAGACAAATTTATTTGAGAAAATTTCACAAATATCCTTAAAATTTCATGCTTTCATCATTTATACTTTAAGTTTATATTGTTCTTAATTTTGTTGGATGTGCTAAGAATGGAAAAGGATTAGGAAGAATTATGCCATTCTAGATCTTGATCTTTTCAACTTATTTTTACTAAATTTATTTTGAACTTATTTTATTCGTTTTGATTCAGGAGTTACTATAAATTTATTTGTTGAAGTTTTTCTAAATTTATCTGTTGAACTTAATTTATTTTGAACTCTATGGGTATCTTATAGTTAACAGTTTATCCATGAGAAACATATTATTTTCATTCTTGAGAGGCACACTCTGAAAAAGAAGGTTTCTCTAAAATCTTCTTTGTGTTTTTTAATATAAAACCTACTAATATACTTATTTGACAATAGATGAAAACGGTTTTGTTGGGAGCAAAAGGAACTAAAACAAAGGAAAATAGCTTTGATAAACCATGTACATAGATATTCATGTAAATTTGCATAGTACTTTATTTATAAGAACAAGTCTAGCAACAAGTCACCAACAACTATTATTCACCACAATTATTATTAAAAGTCATCATAAAAATTTCCATCTCATGATATGTTTTCGAAATGGTTGCCTCATATAAGATTTACTATAACTTGGATTTATTTGCCAAACCTATTTTAAACAACTTATCTGAACTTATTCAATAAGAAATTAGTAGCAAATAATAAGGCCCATGGGGAGAAAAACATCTAGAAGCTTAAATTGTGTTGCAAGTTTATCGACAAAGAGTAGTCTTCACAAAATTTAAATGGAAATGTCGTGGAAATTTACTTAATTTCAGAAAGTTATCATGAAAAATATGAAATGAAGACCATCTATTCATTAATTTTAAGGGCATTTAGTTGAAAAAATCTTCAATTTTAAGATTACCATGAATAATAGTTTATAAGGTTCTATCTTCATGAGCTTTTTTACATTTTACATCTACAAATTTCACTAATTGTCTCTCTGTATGTCTTCTTTGTTTTTTTTTAACAAATTTTGATGGGCACTGGTGCTTGAAATTGCATTTTATGAGTGGGCTAATCTCATTGTCTTAAAGTAAAGAATAGCACTTTAAGGAGTAGTGAGGATGCTTCTCTGATTAATTTATTGGCTTAGTGACAAGATCAATTAATCGATAGAATTTTGAGTAAGAAAAACTTTGTCTATTCATTCATTTAATACAAAATATATACACATTAGAATGTGCAATCAAGGATATTCTGCTTATGAAACAAGCCACACAAATATAGAAATAAGATAGCAAATGAAATTATATATATATATATATATATATATATATATATATATATATATATATATATATATATGTATATGTATATGTATATATATATGTGAAACCCCAGATATTTTTTTTATTTACTTGTATATATATTCATATTTATTTGGTTAACCTTTTTTTATTTGATACGATCTCGGCCGACCTAGTATACTTGAGATTGTAGTGTTCATTTTTTGGGGATGATTTTGGTAGAACAGTTGAATAGTTGTGGTAGAGTGGTTAGACGTCCACAAAGGTTCCTAGAGATTACGGGTTCGAGCTTAGCATCCTTATTCCTTTTTTTTGGAAAAAAAGAAAAAACGCCGAGGGGGATTTATGAGGAGCCATGGGGAATAAGGGGAAGGGATAGAGAAACCTTAACTTCTTTTTAAAATTTTTCCCTCTCACTATTCCTCCTCTCTTTCTCACCCCACTCTCTCTCTCTCAACCAACCACTCTCTCTCTATCTCTCTCTCTCTCACACAATGCCACTCTCTCTCTCACAAGTTCCGCTTTGAAGTCATTCGGAGAGGAGTATCAAGTTGGGGAGCCATGCGACTTAAGATTTTCCTTCGTAGTGAATCGTTTTGAGGTAAAGATTCACCCTTGTGTTATGGTTGAGTTGTTTGATAATTAGGGATAGCGGATTTTAGGGTGAGGGTAATGTATTCATGTTGGGAAAGGCTTTCCATTGAGATTAGTTGAGAATAAGCTTGAAGGACATAGTATAAACACTATTATGCTCATCTAGTTTTAGGGTCAACTTCACGAATTTGCTAGGAATAATAGGGTTCTCCAAAAATCATGAAAATTTTATGGAAGGTAGATTTATGTGTCCTGCAAATGGAAAATTTTGAATTTCTTGAATCAGAGTTAAAACAAGGACGTTATGACTAAATTTTCGAGATTGTGCAAAACTGTCAATAACTGGGAGAGTTTTGGGAAAATTGGGAAATTTGAACTACCTTGGCTCAGATTTTGCCGAGGGTTTCAAAATGAAAGTTATGACTTTGACTTTCCATATTGGGATTAATCATAAAATTTTAACACCGGGAGTGGACGTTATGGCCTCGGGAAGTTGGGGGAAAAATTGGGGAGTAATCTGGGTAGTGAACTGTGATAGAGTGTGTGGAGTTTTTAGTATTCATAACTTCCTAAAAATTTAATTAATGGTTGTACTTGGTTGTTGGGTGTAAGTAAAGGCTTAGAAAATGATTTTTGTATAATTGGGTTATAGAAAGCTGAGCTAAGTGTTGGTTCTAAGAGGCCACTATTGTGGTCAATTGTTTAGGTCGATTTAGCATTTCAAACTCAAGCTTGGGCGACATATATTAGCAGGTAACAATCATACCCTAACCCTCCTTCAAATGTCCCTTGAAAAATGTGACATATGAGTATGCTTGAAGGTTGTTTTGAATGCATTTTGTATTGATGTTCGGCGGATCTTTTTGGGTGAATGTATGATGAAAATTTTCTATGTTTTACGTTAAAACATTTGTTCAATCGGCGAATGCATGAGGTTATTGGACTAATTTTGTTGCGAGAATATTGTGGAAATGTTTTGGGACCAGAATAGGTCGAGTTGGGGTATACGCTGGTTAAAGATCGATGTTAACTATAAATGTGTAAGTAAGTGGCTAAATGAGTCAGATTGAGGAGCTACATTCTGGTATTATTGAAGGCCATTAACCTTCCTCGGGTAAAAGTGCATGCATATGAGCAGCCACGTGCCTCCTTGTGAATGGGCGTGGGCCAGGCTAGCGGTAACCCTCCATATTGACGGTAGGCCAGGGTATGATTAAGTAGCAACCATCTAAGTTGACGGTAGGCCAGGTTATGATTAAGCGGCTGCACTAAACCCCAGTGCAGGCCATTAGACCCAGTGGGGTCGGTCACTCTTGTGAACCTGAAACTGAATACATGGAACTTGGGACATTATATGCCCCTATTGAGAATGTATAAGTACTTGAACTACACTTGTTGTTCCCCACCCCTAAAATGGCTTGAAATGAACTTGTGTGCTATTTTGATTGGCAGGAATGGTTGTTATTGAGTCTATCTCATTTCTTTTCAAAATGTTTTGTTTTCAGGTGAAGTGCACGAGCATAGGGATAAGAACTCAAATTAGTGAAAGGCTGTGAAATACGATTTAGTTGAAGTGATTCAGTTTTAGGTTAGACTTTGTTTGGAAATTGTTTTTACTCAGTTGGACATTTTTATATTTGTTGTCAAGACTTGAACTTGTACTATAGTTTGAGAATTAGACTTTGTATTAAAGTTTGGTTGATACTCAGCCTGGTATTTCTAAGAGCAAAATATGCTGGTAATACCCCCATTTAATTTTTTTCCGCTGCTACGTAGGTTAATATTAGTTACTAAAAAGATATTAGAAAAACCGGGGTGTTACAAAGTGGTATCAGAGCTCAAGCTGACTGACCCGAAGGCTCACCTAAAAGATTATAATTAGGAATAAAAATTTAAAATTAAAACTTGTAGACCTAAGGACTGCTCAGGGCGTGAGTGTAGGACGGAAAAAGGGACATGTCTACATATGCTTACTCATTTGTGATCATGTATCTAATGTGGATCTATTAATGTATATGATGAATGGGACTCATCTGTGTATGCTTACTCATTTGTGATCATGTATCTGATGTAGTTGTATGGGTCATCTATGCCGTTATCGGAGGATGGAAAAGAGGCTTAGAGCTAGTTTGACTAGCCACTTAGAGCGGATTGAGGCTTTTATTCACGGGAGATTAGAGAAAATACCAAAAGGTTTGGGAGCAATCAGGCCCTGTTCTTTCTCCTGACCCTCTTGGGTGACCCACCGTGGCATTACAAAGTTAGAGAGCTTCACCTTACGACTAGATTGTTTAGTTTCTTCTATAGGTGTTGCTTGTGCGACTGGGAACCTATGGGAATGAACCTAGCAGGGCTAGGGGACCGTCTAATAGATGTGGGCCCTATGATCAGCCTCCCACCTCTGATACTGAGGATGAGACCCCACTACCCCCAGCGGAGGAAGATACTAAAGAGGAATAGAGGAAGACCTGGAAGAGAACTCAGTTGAGGAAGAACCCAAGCCTGAGGTTACCAGCTAGAAGTGGGAAATGTGTAGTAGGATGTGTCATGGTACCTACCCATTAGATGCTCCTGGGCATTAAATATTAGAAGTTTGCTTAAATATATAGTCATTACTCCTTAAGGACGGTACTGCTCTTTTCTTTCTTTGTTAGTAAAGTGAACTGAAAAAGTTTACTGAGTTGCCTATGTAATAGTAGTACATGTGTGAGAAATAATTTTTATTTCCAATCTATGCATTAAGATTTTCATTGAGTTACATAGATGCAATTGCTTGTTATGAGTAATTGAGAATTGTGTACTTAAGTTATGCAAGGATACTATTAGTGTTAATGGAATGTGTATGAGGCAAGTCATTGTGAGACACCAGAACTAGGCCACATGAGTATGGCAATGAATGCAACCATGAATAATATTGTATAACTGCTTGATATAAGATGCATTACTAAGCTGTCGTGAAATATATATTGTGAACTGTTAGGGAAGTAAAATGTGACTAGGGCTAGTTCCGACATCTAGGCCACCTTTGCTATCTGTGACTCTCCCTAATGGGAAGACGTGAAATATGATGAGTTATATGAGGACTACCCTATCCAGATGTATGAAGATGTGTTCTTGGCAGACTTGCACAAATGCGAATTGATCGATTTCGGTGTCATTTTGGGGAAGAACTAGTTGGTGAAGTGTCAAGCCCAGGTAAATTGTCCAAAATAAAGAATCACCTTAAGGGGTCCCTATGCAGAGAGAATTGTTCACAAAGGGAAGGTCTTGAAGATCGGAGTGAAACTTATTACCACGATGAAAGTCCACAAGCAGTTAGATGAGGATGCGAAGAATTCCTCTGCAATGTAGTGGAAACTAAGCCCGCTAAGCCATCTCTTTAGGACATTCCAGTAGTTTGAGCCCGGAGGAGACCTCTAGCATGCCACCCCTTAGGGAGGTGGATTTTTGCATTGATTTAGTAGCAGGAGCAACCTCTATCTCTAAAGCACCTTATCGAATTGCACCAATAAAACTTAAGGAGTTAAAGTCTCAACTTGATGAGCTATTAGAAAAAGGTTATATCCAGCCCAATACATCCCCATAAGTAGCCTCAGTATTGTTCATGAAAAAGAAGGATGGAACCCTAAGATTGTGCATAGATTATAGGGAATTAAACAAGATAACGGTCAAGAACAGTTAGCCTTTGCCTAGGATAGACGATCTCTTTGACCAATTTAGAGGTGCGGGGATCTTTTCTAAGATAGACCTTTGTTTGGGGTATTACTAACTCCGGATTAAGGAAGAAGACATACTTCAAGACTACTTTTTGCACCCGATATGGGCATTATAAGTTTGTAGTGATGCCTTTTAGGCTTACAAATAACCCAGCAGCATTTATGGATCTCATGAATCGGGTCTTCAAGCCTTACCTAGATCAGTTTGTAGTGGTGTTTATAGATAATCTACTGATCTATTCAAGCATGCCAGAAGAACATACCCACCATTTATGTATGGTTCTAGAAGTGCTGAGGGAAAAGAGTTGCATGCCAAGTTGAAAACGTGCAAATTTTGGTTAGGTCGAGTGGCATTTTTGGGGCCCGTGGTGTTTAATGAGAGAGTATCTATGGATCACCAGAAGATAGAGGCCATAACGGAGTGGCCAAGACCTAAGAATTTGATGGAGGTGAGAAGCTTCTTGGGCTTGGTAGGGTGCTACCATAGGGTCGTTTAGAATTTCTCGAAGATCACCACTCCCCTCACCAACTTGACAAGGAAGGTTACCAAGTATGAGTGGATGGATCGTTGCGAGGAAGCTTTCGAAGAACTTACGAAGAGGCTAACGAGTGTGCCTGTATTGGCCTTGCCCACTAGTGGCAAGGATTTTGTGGTGTACACTGATGCATCCAAAACTGGATTAGGGTGTGTGCTGATGCAGGATGATCATGTCATAGCTTTTGCCTCGCGATAACTAAAGACTCATGAGTGAAACTACCCGGCTCATGACTTAGAGCTAGCAGCTATAGTGTTCGCATTTTAAAAATTTGGAGACACTATTTGTATGGGGTATACTGTGAGATCTTCACTGATCACCAAAGTTTGAAATAGTAGTTCTCACAAAAGGACCTAAAACTAAGGCAGACAAGGTGGTTAGAATTTCTTAATGACTACGACATAAACTTCCAATACCACCTGGAGAGGTGAATGTAGTAACGGATGCATTGACTCGTAGGCCATAACCTACTCTTAATAGCTTGTTGACACTACCTAGGGATTTGTGCGAAGATTTTAAGAAACTGGAGCTCAACATGGTGACGAGGGAAACTATACCTATACTATATACAATGGAGGTATAGGCTCCCCTTATTGAGAAAATTAGACCCGCTCAGAGCACAGACCCGTAATTGGATAGGATCAAGATAGAAGTATTAGCAGGAAAGACAATGGGTTTATGATGCATAAGGATGGGATATTAAGGTTCCAAAATCAGGTATGCATTCCCGCCATAGAGGAACTCAGAAAGAAAATGCTAGATGAGGGACACAACACCCCACATTCCATTCACCTTGGGGGAAATAAGCTATACAAGTACCTAA
>JAKOGI010000130.1:0-82500 GCA_029747015.1 Carnegiea gigantea | reverse complement strand
AAAGACACAATGGTGTAGACAGAGCAGATAAACTCAATTTTCAGGCTGCATTCATACCATAGTTGTGTAATCAAATTGAAGATTCTTTATCAACCAAAAAGATTACCTAAATAGCATAAGAGAAATCATCCACAATTGTCAAGAAATATAATGCACCACAAGAGGGAGCAGTTCTGTAGGGTCCCTATAATTCACAATGAATTAACTCAAACACATATGAAGTCTTATTTTTAGTTACCGAGAAAGTATCCCTAGTTTGTTTTGCACGATGACAAACTTCACAATTCTTATTCAAGACATCACTACTTGTCTTTAAATCTATTGTAAGAACTAACTTGGTAATTTTTAGGGAAGGAGGCCCCAGTCTGGCATGCCATAATTCAAGGGTGCCTACTCCATTGACTACATGAGCCTGTATGTATGGCTTGCTCTGAAAACAGTATAATCCATCTTTAGGCTCACCCATACCTATCAACATCTTCGAAGTGCGTTCCTATAAAACACACATATGTTTAGAAAAAGCTGCAATACAACTAGTTTCATCCATAGCTTGTGACACAGAGATAAAATTACAAGCTAAACCCCACATATAAAGAACAATTTAAGAACCAAATTTTCATCAGGTTTGGTCATTCCTTCTTTAGTAGCAATGACATGACCACCATCTGGCAAACCCATGGAGACAATCTGAAAATTTGATGTAAGTCACTTAAATTATCCAAGCTTCCCATCATATGGGTTGGGGCTCTAGTATCAATAATCCAGGAAAGGTTTTCGATCTCACCAGTCATTTTCTCAGCTGTTTTGGCCTTATGGGTGTTTAATAATTCAAGTAAAGATTGCGATGTCTCTTGTTTTAGATCAAGTGATCCATTTACCATCGAGCTACTGCCTACTGTTGCCTAAGCCATATTTGGCTACAGCACACAACCTCACTCGTTTATACTACCTTATCCATGGCCTCCACCCATGCCTCCTCTGCCTCGTCCACTAATTTCCCTTCGTCATGGTGATCCCCCCACCACTCAAGATAGCTAATTTGCTAAAAACAGCTAGCTGCGTCATGCCTCGTTTGCTTATAGTAAGTGCAAGTCATATCTTTGTTTTTTTGAATCTCCCTGGTCTGTTGAATTGAAACTAGTATGTGATGCAAGAGCCATGTTCTCTCCATGATTGGATAGTGTAACACTTAGTAGCTCTAGTTTGTGCAATCGTAAGAGGATGGGGCTTGAGTTTTAGGGACTTAGATTTTAATGTTGCACTACTCGCCCAGCAGGTATGGCGCTTGATGAACGGTCATACTTCATTGGTTTCTCGTCTTCTAAAATCTCGCTATTTTTTGAATTATGGTGTTCTTTCAGCTCGATTGGGATCTTGACCTAGATTTACCTGGCAGAATCTTTTGGGCGTTGGCAACTTAATCTTACAGGGCCATAGTGGATTGTGAGAAATGTTCAAAAGTTGTAGGTGGTTGTCTCAGTGACTGCCTCATCCATTCTCTTTCTGTGGACTTAATTAGGGCTTGCCAAGATGTTTATGACAACCTGATGGTTTCTAATCTCATAGACAAAATTAACAGTGCTTAGCATTAAGAGCTTATACATTCCACTTTTCTTCCTTGTGATGCTTTTCTTGTTCTTCATATGCCCCTTTGTTTGCCTTGGTATGAGGACAAGCTAACATGGCGTATCCCCTAGAATAGTAAATTTTCGATAATGTCAACCTACCATGTTTCCCATTTACTGAAGTCTTTTGATCTTTCCTCAAATAGTGTTAATGGTGGCAAGGATATACCGGGAGAAAATATAGAGCCTTGATTTACCCCCCTCACATTAGGCTTTTAGCATGGAGACTAGCCATCAATGCTTTACCAATTAATATCATTTGTCGAGTCCCTAATTTCTTAATGAGCTACACAATTTTCGAATCCCTTGCAGAGTCAAACACTACAAGAAAAGTTACTTTTACAAACATAATTATAGTGACAAAAAGTTAATTCTATTGGTAAAAACAAAATATTTCCAACATATAAAAATCTGTTGTTAGTAACATGACTAATGTACAATTGAATACCTGTGTCCTCCTCACTTGCCTTATGGTGGTTAAGATTTAGAGGTGCAATGGTTTTGATGAGGATTTGTGGGTTGATGATGCTCTTGTCATAACAAATTGCTTTGCTAGATCTTCAAAGTAGTTTAACTTAGATTGGTTGGATAAGCTCGTTGTTGTTTTGTGGGAATGTTGTAATGCTCACAACAGGTTCATCTTTGGGAAAAGGGAACAATCATTTTTGGGGCTTGCTAATTGTGATATTAGCTTTGTTAGACATTATAAGTCAACTTGGCCGATTGTGAATGATACTAGGGAGCATCTGAACAATTTTATAGGCCACCTAATGATAGAAATTTCAAGCTTCATTTTGATGCTAGAAAATTGAGGCATGATATTATGGTTGGGGATCTACAGTATGTGATCTTATGGGGTAAATGCTGCTGAGTGGTTTCAAACAAGGTATAGGGTTTTGAAAGGTCGAACTAGAAGAAGCGAACCAGGTCTTATGTTTTAGCTACTCGGCATGCTCTATCTCATGGTTATAACAACATGGTTCTTGAGCGAGGTTGCTTACCTTTCATCGCTGAGATTAAGTAGGAGGAGGTTTACATGAGATTTCCAAATGTAAAATTAAATGCCGCAAGCGTACAACTTTTGCTAGTACTTGAGGGTTGTTTTCTTAGGAACGAGGACGAAATTACGCCACAGTGAACCAAATTATTCTAAAAAAAATTAAACTATCCTAAACAATGAAATAGGCAAAATTAACTATATTATTCTAAACTTAAATCATAAATTAATCACATATAATTAAACTACAACTAATTAAATTCCCTAAGATTTGAACTAGATCATATGAATAACACTAAAAGCAAAATGAATAACATAGAAGAAAATAAAAAGTAAACATGCAATAAACTAAATTCATCAAATAAGTAAGAAATAAAACCAACTTGATTGTGTGAGCTCCATGGCCTATCAGGTTCTCTTTACTTGATCATCACCATCAATCACCATCACAACTTCAGTGACAGTACACGCCGAGGAATCTCACACCACAATCAATTGAATTAAAGCAATGAAGAGAACGACAAATAGTAGAGGCAGCCATGGGCGTCCTTGCTTCAAGCTCAGCCTAAGCTCCAGCCATAAAAGGACCATGAACATATTCAAGAACAGGGGAAAGGGAATGGTGACAACATGACATCAGAACTAGGCATCTCTGCCCTTATGAACTTAGCCTAACCTTCACTCAACACCCATTAATGGAGGTTCCCGAACACCCAAAAACTGAAATAATTGTATGAAATTAGAAACAGAGAAGATGAACGGGGGAGGAGGATTTGAAATTTCAACCAACAAAACAATGACAGAGCTTAAATCAACCCAAAAGCAAAACCAAAGTCTGCTCTCACCGATACCGAGCTCCAAGCCTCACCCAAAGTGTCAGATTTGCCATTAATGTTGCTTCAAACAGAGCCAAACAAACAGAGAAGAAGATACTTGCAATTTAATCCAAGCAAAGCCCAAAAGATTCAATACAAACTGAATTTCATCAAGCCTAATCCAAATTAACAAGATGAAGTTCAATTGGATGAAATTGAAAGCTTAAAAACGAATCTAAAATCGAAATCAAAATAGAGAAAACCGAAATAAAACCATAAAACTAAAACCCTAAGTCACTAAAAATTAAAACTAAAATTAAGAATCTAAAAACCCTCATTGAAAACTAGCTCCCTCCAAATTCGACACTGTTCTTCAATTTATAGGCCTCCAAGTCGGTATCTTTTCTTCATATACAACCGTCGAATGGAGTGGTCATGTGGACGGTGGTGATGGAGCTTGGTTGGTGTTGGGCTTGCGTGCAGTGGAGGAGGGATTAGGTGATTGTGGGCAGCAGGAGATGATGGCAAAGATGAGCTAGATGATAGTGCGCGCGTGGTGTTGATTGCTCGAATGGAGGAGTTATGCGAGGTGGAGATAATGAACATGAGGGGGCGTGTTCTCTTTTGTCAGGGTCTGATGCCAGGAAGAGCATTGAGGAAACGGAGAACAAGGAGGGAGGCTGGCGTCATGTAAAGGGCATAAGGGGGCATTGGGTTTAATTTTGTTTTCCTTTTTCTTCTGTTTTTTTTCGTCATTGGATTATGGCGCTCTAATGGGCTAAAGAAATGAAAGCAGCGCAAACTTTATTCTTCTTTTTTTTCTTCATTTTTTTCACATTTTTTCTGATTTTTCAACACCAATAAAATAAAATAAAGTCAAATAAAAATCTAAATATAATAATTATTTCTAGCACAAATTAGGTATAAGGGTATGGTAAAATAGCATATTTTTGATGAAAACAAATATTCCCACACCTAGATTTTGCTTATCCTCAAGTAGAACAACCTAAACTAACTAAAAAGGAAATGAAAAATAAGAAAAAGAAAATCATAACTAATAGAAATCACAGTTGCATTTAGCGCATGCAACAAGCCCTTTAAACTTCTCGATTATCCAAGTGGACGAGTGAAGCCTCATGAGAGGTTTTCAAGTGAAATGACAACAAATTTTGTTCAAAAATAAAGGAAAATCTTTTCGGTTCTTTCAAAACATGATCATATATACAAATAATGAGAAAATTATGTGCACAACTTAAGTAATTGGATCACCTTAGTAATCAAATCACCAAATTATATACTCATAAAGTATACAATTAAAAGATATTTAAGCCACAAGACGCCCCCGACTCTCATTTTTCACCCCACACATAATATGCAATGATATGTACACCTTGGTGCATGTATAAATGTGTATCAATTCTCATTAATCAAGTTGCTAATGTTCTCACGATTCCTATTTCCTTGCTTAATTGATTTCTTTGCTCCTTTTTTCCTTTTTTTCTTTTTTTTTCAAAAATAATACTCACTTGACTAACAAATATTCAGGTCGTACCTAAAAAGGAATTTTGTTAGATTGCGCAAAACACTTGTTTTATTACCCAAATAGAAGCGTAATCTCGTAAAATAGCGCATATTCAAACCAATTAAAGATATGAAATAAAGATAGCAACTTAAAGGTTTTTACTCATATTTTTAGAATTTTCCCTTTTTTCCTTTTTTGTGCATTATTTCGAGAGCTTAGAAGACAACTTTGACAAACGAAAACTTTACATACCAACTTAATAGCGCGATCTAAAAGAACTGAAGGTCAAGTGAACAAAGTAGATACAAAATCACACATATGAGACGGGATTATTATGAAAATTCAAATCTACATTCTTAACAAGACATGTCATCATGCAAACTCTATTTACACGTAATGCAATAACCTAGCAATATGGGATCATGATAATCTAAGAAAGAACACAAATCCTTAAAGAAAAATAAAAATCTTTCTCAATTTTTCAAAATTTTTGAAAAATATATACAAATGGGCACCTCATTCCTATTTCGAAACTCCATAATATCCTTATTATGGGAACTAAGGCACCAAAAAGGCAATCACATAAGTTATACAACTATAAAAGCAACACAAAGTTAGAAGTATATACAAACCTGCACCACCCAAACACAAAACAAAGCAAAAACAAAAAACAAAACAAAACAACCAAAATAAAACCAAAGCAAACACTAATACATATTTACAAAACAAAACAAAAACAAAAACCAAAAAAAACCCCTAAACAAAGTCTACTAAATAAAAACTAAACAATAACAAAACCAAAAACCAAAAACCAGAAGACTAACACATATTCACAAACCAAATACACCACCACTAACAAACACATAAAACCAATGAGGGTGATTTTGGCCCACTCAGTTCAACGAATCCCAAATTTCACCTCAAAATCGATCACCCATCAATTACAATCCTAAATATCTACAACTGTGTACAAAAAGAAATAAAGAAAAGAAAAGAAAAGAAAAAGGAGAATAGGAAAGGGGTGAAACAATCATTGGAGGTTAGGTACTAATTGTACCCAAACTAAACCTCACTCAAATAGTATTGACGAGGTCAATAGAGCATCAGCTATTCCATCATAGCTCACAAGCTGCTAATCATATCAAAACCCAACAATGCGCATAATAGCTTATCAAACAATTGGGAACAATCCTGATAAAAATGGAAGTAGTAAGACTTAGGAGGTGAAACCCAAATATAGTACATATGTGAAATGCAACTCAAAGCTCTTTTTAGCTTGTCAAGGCTCTCAACCTAATCAAATGAGAGATGTGTATATGGAAAATCAGATGCACATGTTAATGGCCTAACAAGTCTGTGATCATATACATGTATAGGCCATTTAGGGTAGTTTGAATGTCCCAAATGAAATCCAACATCTCAAAGAGTGGAGGGGAAATGACTTCAGCAAAGCCAACCAAATGGAATATGAAAATCTAAGCCCACAAGATGGCCTAAAGTCAACTCCTCAGCCTCCATGTGATCCTTAAGTCTCTTTATGTCAATATCATCAAGAGTTTGATACAAACAATGACTCTCAGGCACAAAAGTCTTATACTCTAGATAAGTAGACTCAAGTAGGGTCTGAAGAAGGCAAAAATGAGAAGGGACAGTGGTGAAATGGGAGCAGTGGGAGCTAAATCAAGGGAAGACTCAGCCTAAATGGGATCAACAAGCTCCACAAAAGGTGTAATCTAAACTCAACTCCAATTATTAGGCTCCTCAAGTGAATACTCCTTAATAAACGTATCCCCTCACTCTGACTCAACAAATATGTCACACTAATCATCAGAGCTAGCATCGGTCACAAACTATCTCCCTCGTTGGGATCTCCTAAGGGAGTAAAGGAAGAGACGAATGATGAGGCCAAACTACCTTCACCGGTGTCACTAACTGTGCGAAAATCTATGAAGATTGCAACTGCTTAAGGAGATGAGGATCACTCACATCCTCAAAGTCGCCACAATGTGTATCATTATGAAAACCATGCCCTAAAGGAATCGGTGCCTCACTCCTAACATCAAAGTCCTCATTGGATCTAACCTTAGGTGTAGGAGAGTCTAAAGCAGAATTGGTCTTGAGTAAATTATGTAAGTCAAGCTCCCTATTATAAACGGCCAACGCATCTAATCTATGTGATCTGCCAAGTCATCGACAAGAATCAACATCATGATAAGAAGAATAGCAATAATCGCATAAAACTGGAGCATATGGAGTATGAGGGTGCTGAAAACATATAGCTCCAAACTAACTCTCATCTGAAGGTGTAACTTGTATAACATAAGGGTTGGGAAAAGGAAGACTGAAGGTTTCTCTAGCATTGTCACGCTCCCAAGTATCACGATCCAAATATTCAAAGAATTCCAAATTTCATCCGGAGTCTTAGAAAACAACCATTCCAAATCCCTAGGGTACATAGTCACAATATGAGTATGATACTCATTATTAAGACCCTCAAAAATTACTCGGCAAATTTCTCATTTCTCAAAATAACCATCAATACATTGAGCGCGAAATTCATTCAATCTACTCAAGTATTGTCAAAATATTTTACGCTCAAATTGAGGGAAATAGTAAATTGCCATTTGTCTTTAAAATTTTATTCAAGGTTTTTAGTTTTTAGTGATTTTCAAATTTCTCCAATTTTTAAAAAAAATTTTATTTTTCTATTTCTTCAGATTTTTTGCGGAAATGAACAAACTAAGTTAATACTAATAACGACATAGATAAAGCAAGACAAAATATATACAATTAATAAGAAAGTAGCAAAAGAAAAAGAAATTATGACCTAATCTCATGCCACCGTCCCTAGCAATGGTACCAAAATTTTGTATGGGATTTTCAAATGTAAAATTAAATGCCACAACTGTATAGCTTTCGCTGTAATATTTGAGGGTCGTCTCCTCATGGACGAGGATGAAATTAGCCCACGATCAACTAAATTATTCTAAACACAATTAAACTATCCTAAACGGTGAAATAAGTAAGATTAACTATATTGAATCTAAACACAAGACATGAATTAATCACATCTAATTAAACTAGAAATCATTAAATTCCCTAAGATTTAAAGTAGATCATATAACGACACTAAAAGCAAAGTGAATAGCACTAGAAACAAATAAAAAGTAATCATGAAAGAAACTAAAATTCACCAAATAAGGAAGTTGCGTGAACTCCGTGGCCTACTAGGGTTTTCTTACTTGATCATCACCATTAATCACTATCATAACTTCAGTAACAACACATGTCCAAAAATCTCACACCATAATCAATTGACTTAAAGTAACAAAGAGAATGAGAAATAGTAGAGGCAACCATGGGTGTCCTTGCTTCCAGCTCACCTAAGCTTAGCCCATGAGAGGACCATGAACAGATTCAAGAATGGGGAAAAGGGAAGGATGAAAATAGCACATGAAAACAGGGCATCCCTGCCCTTATGAACTCAACCCCTACCTCCACTCAACCCCCATTAATAGATTCCAAACACCTAAAAAGTTAAATCATGACCACTATATTAAATTAGAAACAGAGAAGATGAACAAGGGAAGAGGATTTGGAATTTCAGCCAACAAAACAATGACAGAGCTCAAATCAGCCCAAGAGCAAAATCACAATCTTCCCTCACCATTATCGAGCTCCAAGGCTCACCAAAAATGGCATATTTGCCATTAACATGGCTCCAAACAGAGAGGAACAAAAACAAAGAAGAACATACTTGCGATTTTATCTAAAGCAAAACCCAAAAGATCCAATACAAACTGAAATTCATCAAGCCTACTCCAAATTAACAAAATGAAGTTCAATTACATGAAATTAAAAGGTGAAACACGAATTTAAATCGAAATCAAAATAGAGAAAACCGAGATAAGACCCTAAATCCCTAAAGCTAAAATTAAAACTAGAATTAAGAATGTAAAAACACTCACTAGAACCTAACTCCCTCTAAATTCAACGATGCTCTTTATTTTATACCGCTCCAAATCGATTTCCTTTCTTCGTTGACAATTGTTGATTGGTGTGGTAATGGGGACAGTGGTGTTCGAGCTTGCGTGGTGCGAGGGTGCAATGGAGGAGGGATTAAGTGAGTGTGGGGAGCAAGAGATGATGAAGAGGATGAGCACCATGATGGCACGTGGTGTTGATTGCATGAGTGAAGGAGTTCTATGAGGTGGAGATGAAGAAGGTGGGGGTGTTCTTTTTTTTGTCAGGGTCTGATGTCGGGAAGGGCGGAAAGAAAGTAGAAAATAAGGAGGGGGACTAGTATCACGTGAATGGCATGGGGGAGTGAGTTTAATTTTATTTTTCCTTATTTTTTTCTTTTTTCTTCATTGGATTGTGGTACTCTAATGGGCCAAATAAGAAAATGGAAGTAGCCCAAACTTTCTTTTTCAACTTTTTCTTCATTCGTTTTTGACATTTTTTCTAATTTTCAACACCTATAAAATAAAACAAAGTCAAACAAAAATCTAAATATAATAACTATTTCGAGCACAAATTATGCATAAAAGTATCGTAAAAATAGCCAAATTTTGGAGCAAACAAGGTTTCTAATAGTTCTATAGGTTTTTCATTTCTAACATTTTTCGTTTATTTTCTAGTTATTAATTTCTTGCTCCGAACCATGTCAAACTAGATTGTAATTCAATTGCTTATATAGTAGCCCCACTTCCAACTGATCTCTAGCATATGATATGGGTGGAAAGGGGGCTACATATCCTCTACAATCTAGCCATTACAGATATGTGTATTTTTTTAAATTATTCATTAGTATAATCCCCAGTCCCATTTGATGTGGCAAAAAAAGAGTATCCTTCTCTAATATGACACTACCTTGTTATGACTCTTTATCCATTTAGACCCTAATGATTTATCTAAACTGACTGCAAACTTTATTATTGTTATTGCTAGTACTATTACTATTACTACTACTACAACAACTATTATTATTATTATTATTATTATTATTATTACTACTACTACTACTACTACTACTACTACTACTACTACTACTACTGCTGCTACTATTATTGTTATTGTTATTGTTATCGTTATTGTTATTGTTATTGTTATTGTTGTTGTTATTATTATTATTATTATTATTATTATTATTATTATTATTATTATTATTATTCTTATTGTTATTCTTTATTGTTATTCTTATTTTTATTCTTATTCTTATTCTTATTATTATTATTATTATTATTATTATTATTATTATTATTATTATAATAACAACAATAACAACAAAACAAAAACAACTCTATTCCTACAAATAAAAGGTACATTAAACATGTACCGATATATTGTGATTGGTTCACTTTGACTTTTATCATTAAGATTTCCTATTTTCAAGGTGATATTTAATTTCCATCTAATTATATGAAGTTATGTTACTAAAAATTAAGTATTCATTTTGCCAGTATGTTTAGAGCAACTGATATTATAATAATAATAATAATAATAATAATAATAATAATAATAATAACAACAACAACAACAACAATAACAACAACAATATCAACAATAATAATAATAATAATAATAATAATAATAATAATAATAATAATAATAATAATAATAATAATAATAATAATAATAAACCCTCAATTTCAATGCCAAATACTATGGGTAATTTAGAGCTTACAGATCCTATTTCAGGACTTTCTGGTCTTGCTAAAGATGATGTGGGATGAGAGCGAGCTTACGTGATGGCACGCGCGAGATGCCTGACAATTCCTTCCTCGAACGTTGGACCCGCAAAAAGGGCAACATCAGGTTGAGATCCGGAGAACATTTCTCCGACGATCAAGTCAGCATGGGTCCCAAGAAAAGACAGAATGAAAAAGAGAGAATGTAAGATGTATGAGAGAATGTGCGAAAAAAGCAATCCCCTGTTCCGAGGTAGGTAGGGGATATTATGGTCCTTACAGCCAGAGGAAAAATAGTAATTCGCTTAGGGTGTCTCTCTAATGGGATGCTAAGTGGTTTCTTGCACTGGGCCTCTGAAATAGGGGTCTCCGGACCTGAGGACTGCTTGAGGTATTCATTTTGGCTTGGTCCCCGGGTGCTAACATGGGGCCCTCCTAAATTTATCATATTTTCCAAATCATTTAGCCCCTCACGTTTTGCTTGCACGCCTATCCGTGCAAATAGTCAGGCATAATGTGGAGTGGACTCGTACCAAAAGGGTTAACTGCAGACTTTGGATGGTGGCCTCGTATCAACAGCAACCCCTCATCTGGTGACATCTGGGCTTTGGTTTCGGTGCCGGGGGTTTCCCAAGGTAGCTCAGTTCCCTAGGTGCAACTGTGGCATGGGAAATCCCCCACTACTAGTCTATAAAATGATGTTGCTTAAGGTTGTGGTCCACTCCTTGTGTGCCATTTTCATTCTTGTGAGAGGTTCTTCCATCATGGTGTTCCCTTACTTTCTTAGTACTGAGGAGATGACCCTTCACGTCTTGGTGACTTTCGGTTGGCACCTGAGAGGGATTGCTTCCCCTCCTTTCCCTCTCCCAGATGACTGTTAGGAACTGTTCCCAGATTTTGTCCTTTCTAATGTTGAGCAGGCCACCCGGGACGTTCCCTTCCTAAAGTAATCCAGGTCGTCTTCTGTGCGATGGTTCTCAATGATGCTCTGGAACTAGGCGTGCTAAGTAGGGCGTGGCTGAGATGCTAAAGTCGGCACTTGTATGCCTGCGGTGGAGCACTTTTGAGGTCTAGTTGCGATACAATAGAGCAAGCATCTTATGGGCCCGACGAACCAAGTCGGACAGCATGGAGGCATGGGTGGGGCCCACAAGTGATGAAGAAGAGAGATTCGAATCTGGCAATGTGCCTCCCTCTCCCAGTGATGTTGATGATGAGTAGTCTCCAGGCTTTGTTGTAGCCTTAAACACTTCCTTTCTCACTTCTTTCTCCCTTTTCTTTTTTTGTTTATGGCAACCATGTACTCACTAGTCCCATCAATAAAATATTGACTTTTTATTTCGTCATTTTGCCTTTGCACATATGTTTCTATATGTTGAATGTCAGTTACAAGCTGAGCTATGGAAACCGGTCCTTCGGTCCCGTCCTCAAGTCATCTATCTTTTGGGAGCCGAGAATAACAGTTGTCTGGTCCAGGGCCGGTGCTAATTTGACGCTTAGGCCCTTGTGGAGGCTAGCAATATGGTGACTAGCCTCCAGATCAGACCACATCATCACACAAACCTATAGGTGTTACTGGCGGAGCGGCCGACCCTTAGAGTGTGCTTTTAGGACCCTAGCCTCGTAGGGGCTAAAGGTGTAGCGACCGCCCTTAGGCTATGCTTTAGGACCTTTAGCCCCTTGGGGGGCTAAAGTCGCAACGACCGGGCCCTCGGCCGTGCTTGAAGACCCTCAGCCCCTTAGGGGATGAATGTGTAGCGACCAGCCCCTAGGCCACGTTTTATGAACCTTAGCCCCTTTAGGAGGGCTAAAAGTATGGCGACCGGCGCTGAGGCCGTGCTTGAGGACCCTTAACCCCTCGGGGGCTAAAGATGTAGCAACCGGTCCCTAGATTGTGTTTTGGGATTTTCAGCCCCTTGGGGCTAAAGGTTTAGCAACCGGCCTGGAGGCCGTGCTGTATGGCCCTAAACGCCGGCCAAGGTGTGCAGAGAAAATCATGAGTGTTTAGATGCCATGTGGCGTGGACGGAATGACTCTCCTTACGCCTATGGAGGCACGTCATCCTTTAATCTCCCCCTTTTCCTCTATACACATGGAGTTGCATTTTGACCACGGCCGTAAGCGCATGGGTAGTCGTAGTAATCTATCGAGCTTTGTCTATCAGAATATGCTAAGCAAGTTCTAAATTAAGGGGTTTTGATTCAACAATTTCAAATTTACTAATTCTAAATTAATTAAGGAAAAACGCCTAAGAATTTATGTATTTAAAAAAGGTGATTAGATCAAAAAAATAAACATGTGCTTTTCTCTAATCCGTTAATTTCGAGGAATTACAATCTATCCAAAAATTTAGTCTATTCTTTCAAAATCATCCAAATTTGCCTAAACTGAGCAAAAGTCATTCTTTGAAGCTAATTTGTCCTAATCCCAGTTGAATATTTTCAATTACACTCTACTCCTCCCAACATGCAAATCTCTCTGTCGAGTTGACGCTATGTTAGGTTTTATCAAGCAGTCTAATAATCAAATATCACCTTTCAGTTTTTCACTCAATTATTTCAGGTGTGTAAGAAAACTTTTGCCAAAGATCCACTCACAACATGATAATCACTTGATAGAACAAAATCAAATCAATCATGAAACAAGCACAATTTTATTGATTAAAACATGATCCGACTACACTTTCATAAATTAACAAATACGTAGACAAAATAAACTACTGGCACATGATTAAAGATTAAACAACTAACCAACAATTTGGTGAAATCTGAGAGAAAGGGCTTCATAGAGACAGCCTTTGACCTAGCGCTTTAAACCGCCTCAAATCCAAACATACTTAAGATTTCTCACTAAAATAATAATGAAACTAAACATCGTAACTTAAAAGAGCAAAACTTTAAGAAAGAAAGTGAACTATGCTATGCTTACTCTCCTTCTTTGTTGCTGAACGACGAGACTTTATAGAGAAGCTTGGATGTTTTCAGCCACACAGCCGAACAAAGTTGAAGAGGCAACAGTTACATAGCTCACCATGGTCCGTGGCATGCACCACGATCCGACCCTGGTCTTGGCTGGAACTGATTTTCTACTCTTGTCTTTCTCCACAGGTGTAGCATCACATGGGTGTCCATGGATAGGTTAAAACACATTCAATGACTGTTAAATGCTGGGTAAAAAGGCCTCAAATCCTGCAAAATACATCAGACAACTGTACCTAAGCATAAATCTCGAATAGGAGTATAAATAGCAACTTAAAGCACATAATTCTACTTTAAAATGTAGTAAAATGGCCCTAAAATGACGTATACATTAAGCACTTCTCAAACTCCCCATGCTTAAATTATTGCTTGTCCTCAAGCAATGCTAAAACCAAAAATATACACAACCTCCTTAGGATAGATATAGATAACATTGCATTAGCAACGCTGATCCAAAGGTAGCCCAAAATGATGCAAAAAGCACTAGCAAACAGACTACGAAATGAAAATTTCAAAAATCACTTGATACACCATAATGCCAGATTTGAATCAATCTCCCCAAAACATTAAATACAATCATTCAACATATTAAACAAATGAAGCTAGTAAGGCCGGTAGAACCTCACTATAATTATGTAGCACTCATCACTCATACGTTTGAAAAATTATAAAGGTTCCCTCAATTCTTATCCCTTATCAAATCTACCATAAGCGTGACAAGACTCTCAAATTCGACATTACTAATATGCAAACACACTAGACAATCATGAGCACTTTCATAGGGTTGTAATGGGGCCATAAGTAAAGGTAAGAGGGGAATAAATGTTTTGCAATTGAGGAGCTAGAAGCCATAGACTAAGAGCCAGATGCTTTCATGCATCGTACAACATCCTTCTTAGACCAACACATTTTATCAACAAAATATATCCCTAATTAAAGAGATGAAGAGTTGAAAAATCAAAAAAATTTACAATTCCAACAAGGCTAACACTCTCTTTCTTATTCACTTTTCTCTTTTTTTTGGTGCTCTTTTTCTCTTGTTTTTTTAATTTTTTTTTCCCAAAAGAGTTAGCCAAGGAAATCCATAATGAACTTTAAATTCCAACTCTTCTCTAAACTTTGTACAATAAGACAAGGGATTTATCGAGATCTCACATCCCTTCACCAAATAACCAAATCCCACTAAAAGATAACAGCACACCTTACTAGTTCCCAATCAAGCTGGATGCAACAGAATGAAACGCTCCTCTAATCTTGGCTTAAGGGTGAGATAATCATTTGGCTATCGGCTATAGTGGGAGGTTCAAATCAAGAAAAACAGATATAAGCTCAAAGGGGCCAGCAAACAATATAATACGCAACAAAAGTGGCTATTTGGTTATTGGGTTTAAAAAATCAAAGAAAAATGCCTCAATCATATTGCCTAAATACATATGCAAAATGTGATCTTGAATGAGAATCAAAACAAGTTTTAAAGAAATGATGCCAAGGAAGAGTCACACATGAAAGAAATATAAGACTAAATTGATGAATAGTCTTAAAAGCTTAAAACCTCACGGGATGTCTAGCAAAGTCAAAACTAGCACATTAGTAAACACATGCCAAAATTCATGTAAAGACTCATGGGATAATCCACTCGCACTTAACATATGATCAAAACATGGAGCTCATTTCGACAACTCATTTGCAAACATTTTATGCATAATTGGGCAAATCGAAGGATCAAACTAAATCAAAGAAGTCTACTTAGTCTACAAAGGTCATCATCGGAGGACTTTTTGCTTTTTTTTTCAATTTTTTCGTTTTTCATCATTTTTTTGTTTTTTTATACATGCTCCTAATAACAATGCAAATTAAAATGCAAAAGAAACTAATAAAAGAAAAACTAAAATGCAACCTAGAATAAAAAGAAAACTAAATGCATTTCTAAAATACTGCTAAACAAAGCTAAAACCTAAAATAAAAAACTCCAAAAACTATAACAAATAACATATACAAAACACAAGCACACTAAACCAAATTAGGCATCAGACGCGAAATATAATGACTAACTCCCCCATGCTTGAATCACACTGATAAGTGTTTTTTCGGGGATGTGAACTAAAAAGAAAAACCTCAAGTATATGATTGTCGTCGTAGTACGTGAGGGTCATGTTCTCAGGGACGACGTTGAAATTACGGTCATTTATAACGAAATGATTTAATTAACTAATTAATCTAAATAAGTGATATTATTCAAATAGCACTAATACCCCAAATCAACTAAGCTCATCTAAACTACTAAATCAACTGATTCAACCGAGATACTAATCGACTAAAGCTTTAAAACTTAACTAGCAACCTTATTCAAGCACCATCACCTCGAAGGCACGAATGATAAGTTCATACTGATGCAATTTACCGAATTTGCCAGGCTAATTCAACTAAATCAACAAAATCACACTTGAGCATTCATTCAACCAAAACGAAATTAACTTATTAAACCAATCTTCAGAATCAGTAATTAACTAGTACTCAACATCAACCAACATTCAGTAACTAACTAACCCAATACCAATACCAACATTCGATCACTGAATACTCAACACTAAAACAACTAACCTAGCAACATTCAGTCTGGGTTCAATCACTGAACCAATACCAGAGCATTAGGCAGAATCGAAACCAATTGAAAACCAAGCAACAATCCCACATTGAAATCGAGGCACAACAGAACAGAACAGAGGTATTACCAGAACATTTTAGCTTCATTCAAAAACATTCAGCAAATCGACTAGCTTCACTCAGTAGCATCTTCAATCACTAAGTTACTGGAATCAAACTATACCAAGCAACAGGGGAGTAACCGAGCAACAAGTAGCAAACACAAAAACCCAAATCAGCTCAACGAATACTGCAACACGCTTCCATTATGAATCCCAGAATGCAATCATCGAACATAAATGAACCACTTCGATCGATCCAAAAACAGGGGAGGGGGAAAACCGGATGAAATCACTCAAATAAACCCAACAATTTTTTACAATTACATCTGAAATCCGTGAATACCCATTCGAAAGCAGCAATTCAAACCTAACTACATGAAACCCTAACTCAAAACAACCGAAATTCGAACCCTAAATTCGAAACTCTAATTTGAAATATGAAAACGAAAACGAAAATGAAATTAAAAATAAACTAAACCCTAAACTGAATTTAAACCCTAACCTAACCCTAAAATTACCTAGCTTCCCTTCAATGGCGTCAGTGGCTTGAATTTATACCCGAACTCAGCTTCAATTTCGACCCTTCGATTCATGTGTATCGTGGACGGTTGAGATGGAGCAAGCTATGTGCTATGCTGGCGCCCTGTGCTTGAATCACGGATGAAGATGATGGTGGATGTGTGAGGTGTTCAAGTTAGAGACAGAGAGGAGATGAGAAAGAGAGATGGTGGGTGATGGAGGTTGGGGTTGGGTTTACTGGGTTTGGGGATTTCGGGTTTCCTTAACAGAGAGAAGAGAGAGAGTGCGAAGGGGAGGGGGGTATTAGCAGGGGTCATGTGCGGGTCACGTGAGGGCGTCCCTGTGGAGCTGAACCGATTTTTTTCTATTTTTTGGACTGGTTCTCTTTATTTTGCATTTGGGCTAAAAAGAAAACGGGCTGAAGGTTTGGGTTCGAGTCAGTTTAGCCCGGTTCTTCATTTCCGATATTTTCAGCATATTTTTCGCGCATTTTCTTGCATTTTTTCAAAATTATTCAAAATCTGTAAAATAAAATAAAATCAATTAAAAATGTTAGAAATACGATTAAAACGAGCAGAAACTAGGTGTAAAAGTACCCTAAAAATAACTTATTTTTGGTACGAACACACACATTGCCCTTAATGTGGGCACATAAGAGAAAAATGGAAGGGGAGTAGCACAAAGCATTCATAAAGGAGGTGGTGGAAGAGGATGGGGTGGTTGGCCATAAGGGATATGCTAATCCCGCTAGGTCTCTAAACATGCCCGGTAGTCCTGGAAATATTGAGTCTGGGTAGCAAGCATCCCACAAAGCTCATCGTCGCACTCTTGGAGGACATAGTCCCGAAGAGTGGCGTTCTTAGAAGCAACAAAAGCTCAGAGGGGCACTTGCTCCTCTTGGATGGACCTAACTGTGTCTTAGAGGTTGATATAGTTAAGACGGGGTGATTGAGAGAAAGAACTAGCTCTGCCTTGACTAGAATGAGGGGGTAGATGATGGGGTGCAGTTGAACAACCTCGGCATCACCAGGTACCCAATAAAGGTTAGCCCAGTGAAGGAAGGTGATTCGTTCGACATTGGAAAGCGGCAAAAGCCAATCCCCAGGGTAAATCCAACACAAACGCCCAATCTCAACTTTATAAAAGTTTATGATTTCAAAGGCAGCTTGATCAAGCCACTCGGACTCGGAAACTCTATCCTAAGGGTTAGGCTAAATACCCAAAAATTTAGCAATAGTAGTAACAATACCACCTATGACTATCCTATCTTAGTACTAACAACAGTACTATACAATTACCTGGCCAAAAATGAATCGGGGTCAAGCTGGACACCGTCAAGCATACAAGACAAGAAGTACAACACAAATAATCTTGAGACATTCAGACTATCGTCCCGAGTAAAGAAACAGCAAGCTAGGATACACTGAGCTACTAGAATTCAAGGGTTCCTAATATGTGTGCACTTTAATGAATTAGTACTGTACCTAACACTCTTCGAAAGCTCGCCCAAAATGCATTTAGGTTGTATTTGCGAGAATTGTCGGTTCGATAAATCCATACTAGGTTAAAAACTGAATATATCGTTACAGGTACCTAAGTTCAATTCGTATAATTGTCTTTCCAAATAAAACGATATGTACCCGGCTTAACGTTGAGGCCTTCTAGTGACCTCGATATGGAGTGTACTCAGGAACTCTAAGGTCAGGTCCCGGTACGTATGCTCTTTTATTTCTATAAATTGTATTATACCACCTCGTGCAAACTACCACCTATCTAACATTCCTAATTGAACTAACAAATCCTCATCATAATATTGAGTTGCCACAACCATGCGTTCATTCAAATAGCTATATCTAGCAACATGATCAGGATTCGTTAAACTAAGGGGGGAATGTTACCTTGAGCATGCACATTGGTGAAGGCTCGCGATGTCCTTTGAGGTTGGGTTGGTACTTGACTTGAGGATCCAACCTCCTTGATACTCCTTTGTCTTTTGGTAGGTGCCATTGGTGCAAATTGAAACAGAAATTAAAACTAAAATCTAGATAATAAAATTTGAACAAGAAAAAAAATGAAGATTTTAAGTAAAAAGTAGAAGAATTAGAGAGAGAAAAAGATGGTTATAGTGGACGAGTGAAGGTGAGATGAGTTTGCAGAAAAAGAAGAAGAAAGAGATAAAATTTGTAGAAGAAAGAGAAAGTTTAAGTGAAAAGGATGAATTTTAAGTGAAAATAGGTGAAAAATGGGAAGAAATGAGGTAGCATTCAAGGTGTTTAGCTATGTGGGTTTACAGGGAGAAAATGGAGGCAAAGAAAGAAGGAGCTTTGAAGAAGTAGATGAGTTGGAAAAAAATTGAAGGGTCACTGCAGTCAAATCCCTTAACCGCAGGCCGTAGCAGGTCACCACGGCGAAACCATGGTTTCTGCTGATGCCATTTTTTTCGGTTTTCCTGGTTTAGCTCCCTACAGCCGCGGTGCTAAGTTTCTTGGCTGTGGTGCCAAACATTTTGCATCTTTTTTTCCTTTCTCTCTATTTTTTTCCTTTTTTCTTTTTCTTTATCTCTCTCTCTCTTTTTTTTTGTCTCTCTTGTCTCTTTTTTTTAATTTTTCTGTTTGTTTTTGGTACAGAAAAAAAGAATAAAAATCAAAGCTAAGAAAAGAAAAAGGAAAATAGCTTGGGTTGCCTCTCCAGAAGCGCTCGTTTACAATCAAGAGCTTGACACTTCTTCTATGCTCAATCCGGATCAGTGAGCGTATGGACGTTGACCTTATCACGGACCACAAAATCAGATGTCTTCAATCGAAGGTACCATCTCAAAAGCTCTTGTTAAAGGTCCTTCGCCTTCATCAATTTATGCTACAATCCACTATCAACGTACAAGACATACCACATACTTAGCCCATCAGACAACCTACTGTCAATTTGTTTAACCCCCAAATTAAAATCTGCATCAAATCCTTCCATAAGGGGCCAAGAGAGAACAGCTTAAGCAAACCCGCAGAAGTTGCGCATAGAAGATTTGTTAGAAGCATGGGCCTCCACCTTGGGTATGTTAGGCGGCATAGGAGTAGCAAACTCCACCTTAACATATCTTTGGTTAGGGTCCTCAGTAGAAATCTAATCAAAGTCATAAGGATCTTCACAATTCAAAACGTCCTTCATGTCAATCTTAGGGGAAAGGGGAGATTCATCCAATAAAGAAGAATTACATGAAAACACTTTCTCCTTCATATGGCAAAATATAGCATAATGTCCTTGCACTTCAAATGTAATCCATCCCTCTCCTGCATCTATATGGCAACTAACTGTAGCTAAAATGGACCGACTTAGGATATTTGAGGATCATCGGTATTGGGTTTATCAACTACGATAAAGTCTTCCAATACCCAAATATCTCCTGTATTGACTGGCACATCTTCTAATTTGCGCATGGGTTATGTTTCAGAACTATCTGCGAACTGTACTGAAAAGGATGCCACTTGTAATAGTCCTAAGTGAAGCTTATGAAACAAAGAATAGGGTATTAAACTGACGCTTACACCTAGATCGTATAAAGCTCTCTCAATTTTCACTTTTCCCCACAATACAGGGGATAGAGAAGCTACCTGGGTCAGAAAGCTTAGGCAGAAAAACAATGGGGATCTCTACAGTGTCATTCTCTATAAATGTGGTAGTCTTACCGACATCTTTCTCTCCTTACTTCTAGCTATGGTTATTTCTCTATCCTCTTCCATTGGTATATCCTCTTGGTCAGTAAAAACCTCCACTTTTTCCTTTAAGTTGACACAATTACAATGCTCATGAGGATTAGGTTTGGGCTTGTTAGGAAGTCTATATGGGGGCACAGATGAAAGGCTAGCTTTTTAAGCAATCTGGGCTTCCAAGATCTTGTTATGAGTTGTAAGCACATCAACTTTTGAGGCTAATTGCTTAATATACTCATCTTGTTTTTGTTGTGCCATAAGCATACTTTCTATCATTGCTTCTAAATTGGACCTTAGGGATACTTAAGAAGGGAAAAGAGGTCTTTGAAAATCTGGAGGTGGTATAGCATTCATTGAGAGCATATTCAAAGGGTTTGGATTAGACCTATATAAGAAATTCAGATGATTCTTCCAACTTGGATTGTAGGTACTAGAGTAAGGGTCATTGGTCGGTCTTGGGTTGAAGTTTCGAACATAGTTAACTTCACTAGGGCCATGGGAAAAAGGGCTCCCAACTCGATAATTCAAAGTCATATGCTCAATAGAACCACAAATTACATAAGGGGAAGGGCCATTAGAATTCATAGCATTAACATTCATTCGGTCCAATCTTTGAATCATGGCATCCACTTTAGCAGAAAGTAAAGTAAGCGCATCAACTTCAAGCCTACCTCCAACCAGTTTGGGTTAGCCTCGTTCAATGAGAACATTGGAAATTGTTAGGCTTCATCTCCTCAATTAGGTTATAGGCCTCATCTTCAATTTTGTTCATCAAGATTCCTCCCACCGCCACATCAATAGTGGACCGAATAGGTTTGGTCACACCATTATAAAAAGCTTGGATAATTATCCAATGTTGAAGATCATGATGGGGGCATAAACCCAGCAAATCTTTAGACCGCTCCCAAGCTTCATAGAGCATCTCTTCATCTTTTTACGTGAAGTTGGTGATTTGATTCCTCAAACTTGCCCTTTTACTTGAAGGGATAAACTTGGCGAGTAAAACTCTTGTTAACTTATCCCAAGTGGTAATACATCTCGATGGCAAAGAACATAGCCAAGCTCTTACTTTATTTCATAATGAGAAGGGAAATAATCGTAGTCGAATGGCATCAGTGGAGATGCCATTAAGCTTCAACATGTCGCACACCTCTAAAAAAACTGAGATCCAAAGGAGTTCCTCCAAACTGGGATTGTTGCACCATGGAAATGAGTGCCAGTTTGAGCTCGAAATTGTTGTCACCAACGTTAGGGGGAGCGATGCTTAAGGCGATCCTTTGGACTCCAGGGGTAACGAAATCCTGAAACGTCCCTCTTTGGTCACCTCTTCCTCCCGCCATGTTTGTTGGATTCCTTCTTGCCTCGCGTCTTTGTTCTTCAATCTTTTGCTTCTTTCTCCTTAAGCGGAAAGTCCTCTCGATCTCGGGATCAGGTTTATATAAGAATGGACATCGCATAAACGGGGAAGATTCCTGCAAGCACTATCACCAACACTACCAGTACAATCAAACAAGAATAATAAAAAGAAAAGTAAAAGACAGTAAAATAATTAGTCACTTTTGTATGACTAACTTAATAGCTAACAAATTAGTCCTCGGCAACGGCGCCAAAAACTTGACCACTGCTGCAAGCGCATGGGTAGTCGCAGTATAGATAAAAAGATTGTCCTCAGGGACCAAAGTAATCTATGGAGCTTTATCTATTAGAATATGCTAAGCAAATTCAACAACTTCAAATTTACTAATTCTAAATCAATTAAGGAAAAACGCCTAGGAATTTATGTAGTTAAAAAACGTGATTGGATCAAATAATAAACATGTGCTTTTCTCTAGTCGGTTAATTTCAAGGAATTGTAATCTATCAAAAAATTTAGCCTATTCTTTCGAAATCAACCAAATTTGCCTAAACTAAGCAAAAGTCACTCTTTTAAACTAATTTCTCTTAATCCAAGTTAAATATTTTCAATTGCACTCTAGCCCTCCCAACATGCAAATCTCTCTTTCGAGTCGACGCTATGTTTGGTTTTATCAAGCAGTCCAACAATCAAATGTCACCTTTTAGTTTTTCACTCAATTATTTCAAATATGCAAGCAAACTTTAGCCAAAAGTCCACTCACAGTATGATAATTACTTGATAGAACAAAATCAAACCAATTATGAAACAAGCACAATTCTATTGATTAAAATATGATCCAACTACACTTTCATAAACTAACAAATCTCTAGACAAAATAAACTACTCACATATGATTAAAGATTAAACAACTAATCAACAATTCGATGAAATCTGAGAGAAAGTGCTTGACAGAGACAGCCTTTGACCAAGGGCTTTAAACCTCCTCAAAACCAAACAGACTCAAGATTTCTCACTCGAACAATAATCAAACTAAAAATCCTAACTAAAAAGAGCAAAACTTTCAGAAAGAAAGTGAACTATGCTATGCTTCTTTTCCTTCCTTGCTGCTGAACGACGAGATTTGATAGAGAAGCTTGGATGTTTTCAGCTACACAGCCGAAGGAAGACGAAGAGGTAACAGTTATATAGCTCACCACGATCTGTGGCAGGTACCACGGTCTGACTGTGGTCTTGGCTGGAGCTAATTTTCTGCTCTTGTCTTTCTCCACGGGTATAGCATCACATGGGTATCCATGGGAGAGGTTAAAATACATCAAATAAGGGTTAAATACTGGATAAAAAGGCCTAAAATCCTACAAAACACATCAAACAACCATACCTAAGCATAAATTGAGAATAGAAGTATAAATAGTAACTTAAAGCACATGATTCTCTTTCAAAATGTGGCAAAATAGCCCTAAGATGATGTATACATTAAGCACTTATCACATTGCTTAGGGGAGGTCATTTGATCTCACTTTCGAACTTTCTAGAAAGAGAAGTAAGTTTTATAGAGAAAGACTCTGCCCTTTCCTCCATCCTTCTTCAAATTCACTATAGAATCTTCAAACTCTTCTTTTCAGTCTTCAAAGGGGCTATGTAGATCTTGAACCTCATCTTTAACCTTGGCCTTCCTCTCCCTTGAGTTTTCACATGTATGCACCATCGCGCACCCCTTGGAAGGTTGTTTTTGTAATATATTATTTGATTGTTTGATGTTGTCCTTATGTTCATCAAGTGGGATCGTCCCTCAGGGATTAACCCATCCTCGGATAGAGGGTCGTCACCCTCAGTTCCCAATCCTCCTAGCCTTGATTGATGGTCGAGTGGTAGCGTGAGTTCCCCCAAAAAATCAATTTAGGGAGCCTAAAAAAATTCCTTATGCCATCCCTGTACATGAGTTCGGCACACCCTCCTGGTATAGTTGTGAGTATTTTTTCACTCCTAGTATCCTTAGTATAGAGGAGGAAGTCATTTACCCATGGGAAATTGACGTAGCTGTTTCTTATATGATTGATGTCTAGGAACGTAGGCTGGCCGAAAGAATGACCACCGTTCGTTTGAAGACCCCTGAGGAGCTCATGGCGAAAGGATACTTAGAAGGTAGTTCTCACTCTACCTCAAACTCCTATAGACTGAGCGTTAAAGCTTGTTTTACTGGCGCTAGCACTTCTATAAGTGAAAGTGAGGGCTGCTCGTCTAGCTCTCGTTCGTCGGCCTCTACCTTTAGGAGAGGCCATGTTTAGAAGGAGCCGATCCAAGAAGTTGTAGCCGAAGGGACGGTTTTACTAGGAGCTCCATCACGCTCGAACCCTAAAGACAGTCTGAGCACCCATTTCCCTAACCCCAAGGTCGTGCACACCCTTAAAAGGCCAGCATTAGAGGAGAAGTACCTTTTATCTGCCAGGTAATGAAAAAGCTGTCCCCTAGATGTATAGCGGTCTCTCGATTGCCATTCTCCTATAGTCTATGGTTTCCACTTTACAAGGTCATCATAAAGATCTTAATAAGTACGCATTGCCACCCGCGCAAGTTATGCCCACGTTCTGGCACAAAGTTTGTTCCTTCATCGCAACGTGTGAATTACATGGACTATTTTGTAGGGGATTCACCTTTGGGTTGGTTCATACTGTGTAGAAGGCCCCAAGTGACACTGTTGGTATAGGCTAGTACAATGTTAACAACAGGAAGGGCTTCATAACGGCTATCAAAACGAAGTCCAAGTTAAAGAATTAGAAGTATGACTTCCTCTTGGTTCGCTGTGAGAAGGGTTGGGGGGACCCCTTGATTGGAGCAATGGAAAACTGGTCCGTAATCCGTTTGAGGAGCCGACTGTAGAAGAGATGAAGACCGCCCGCTGTTTTCAATATTACATGTGGGAGGACGACTGCCCAAAGCCGGTTTCATCTTTCATGGCTAAGATAGTAGGTGCGGGGAAGCAGCCTGAGCTTCGGTGGTCAAAATCGAGCGATAGAGAGCCTCTAAACTGGCTTCCTAAGTTGTTGTACTTTGAGAATGACTTCTTTCTTGCTGCCACCAGCCTCCTTATGCTTAAGAATTACTCTAAGGTTACTTCACGTCTTTCCTTTGTGCTATCCTTCCCTCAGTTCTGACCTGACTTCCTTTTGTCTTATGCAGAGCAAGCTCGGCTGATGCTTTCACCTTTTGAGAGCAAGCAAGCTACTGAGGAGGAGATAGCAACTGAGAATGAAAGATGCTGCAAAGAAGAAAGGCGCCATTGCGTTGAGCCGTGGGGGAGAAAGGTTTGTCTCAATTTGTGATCTAGTCGCTTATCCCCTCTTTTCTCCCCTGTTTTGCTTTCATGAGTGCAACTGCCTAACTTGCCATTTTTTATAAGTACCAAGGAACGAGATCAAAGACCCTCGATGATGTCCGTGAGCCTTCCTCACACGAACGCTCATAAGCGCCTCCTCCGGAGGAGGGGCAGGACGTGGCCGCAGCCTCAACCCCCACTGCTATGAGGGCTGGGCCACCTCCCTCAAAGGGTCTGAGGACCGAGGGGTAGTCCCAACGAAGGGCGTCCGAGGAACGGGCAGCCTCTGATGAGGGATTGCAGTCTCCTTCCCAAGGGGGCCCTCGAGGGAGTCAGTAGGCCACTCAGCCGCTAGTGGGAGAAGCCTACGTTAATATGACAACACAAGCTGTAGATTTCTCAGGGGCTGACGTCCCAGCTAAATCAGTCATGGTGATACACCTGGCTAAGTAATGGGACTTCGCCTCCTCTAATTCTGCAAAGTCGCCCAAGGTCACCAAGGAACAAGTGGCCATAACTGAGGTAAGGTTGCACCAGTCTTTATCCTTTCGCCATTTCTTACCTCACATTTTTATTAATAATGTTGTTTTGTTTGTCAGGCCTTTGCCCGAGTGTTAAAGGCTATGAGGTCAACACCATCTGTCTCTATCTTAGAAAGCTGAATTTGCGACCTCCAAAATTCCAATGCCTTTCTGCAGGGGTAGATTGGCGACCTCCAGACAGAGTGCCAAAAGTAGGAAGAGTCAGTAGCTAAGTGCAAATGCCCCTGGGAGAAGCTGAAGAAAGAGAAGGAGGCTACGAAGGCAGAGCTGCGGCATCAGCTGTAAGACGCTTCTATGAAGATAGAGGCCGAAGCAGTTGCTAGAAATGAACAGGCGGCCAAGGCCGAGGAGCAGGGCTACCATCACGGCCATAAGGATCGTACAGACTTTTTTAAGGAGTTCTTGGAGACCTTGGCACCAGATGATGTTCAATAAGAGGGTGAGGTGGACGTTAAGTACATCTTTACCTTCCCATAGCGAGGAGTGTTAATTATCTTCGTACTGAAAGGGTTGGAGAAGGGGGCAACCCTCATCTGAGCGACCATTCCAGATACCTTGATGGGGGTTTCAAGGTGGTGCCCCACCTCCACTATTGATGGGCTTCTTTGGGGAAGATTGGCTCTCGGGAAATTATGAATGGATCAGCCATGATGATGAGAACCTTGACTGCGCATGCCTCCTGAGGGTGGACTGCGAGTCTGTACCCTAACCGAGCGAGACTCAGGAGTGCGCCGCTTTTTTTAGGTTTCCCCTCGTGGCTTTGAGCCTTTCTCCTACTCCTCAAACCAAGTAGTGCGTCTCGATTGCATAACATATGTCGTAGAGGTCATGGTTGACTTAGCAGGTCTTCCTATGTTCGCCCTACAGTTCTGTGGGTCGCCCACTTTTACGGAACAGTCATGATTTCCATCCTTAGATCATTCATCGCCCTCTGGACGAGCCATCCCTCTCACTGCATCACTACGACGAGGTGATCTAATGAAAGCCTGCCTGCAGGATGGCTCACAATGTGCGGTGGGCACATAGTCAAAGGTAGGCAGAGGCCTCGCTGAGTTTGTAACCTCCATGGCCTTCCTCACCTGCTCAGTCACTTGCAACATGATTGTGCCAGTCATGGTGGACATGAGGTACTTGGGTGCGTCGATTGCGACATAGGCTTCCCATTCGGGTGGGCGCTACCCTATCGATCGGGGGTTCGCCCGAGAGCTCTTTGAGGCATCCTACACCTCAGGGGTTACCGGGGCTTCTGGCATAGGTACCTTGTCTCTCCTGGAGCATGCTCGTGTCGCGTCGCTCACCACCATCGTTCACCACTCTCTCTCCGCAGACAGTGCCAAATCTGTTTCAACACTTTCTAGTCTTGCTGAAGATGACATGGGATGAGAGCGGGTTTACGTGATGATACGTGCAGGACGTTTGACGATTCCTTCCTCGAACATTGGACCTGTAAAAAATGCAACCCTGGGTTGAGATCCGGGGAACGCCTCTTCGACGATCAAGTTAGCAGGGTCCCAAGAAAAAATAGAGTGAAACAGAGGGAATTTAAGATGTAGGAGAGAATGTGCCAAAAAAGCAATCCCCATTTTCTGGGTAGATAGGAGATATTTATGGTCCCTATAACTGAAGGCAAAACAGTAATTTCACCTAGGGTGATCCCTAATGCACCGCTAAGTGGTTTCCTGAGCTGGGCCTCTGAAATGGGGGTCTCCAGACCTAAGTACTGGTTAAGGTATTCATTCTGGCCTGGTCCACTGGTGCTAGCATGGGGCCCTCCTAAAATCATCATATTTTCCAGATCAGATCCAAACTACCATATCTAATAATTTTTTTTAAAAAAAATTCCTAAACCTTTCCAACCACTTCTGAATTCCTATTTTTAAGAGGGCCCCACTTCAATTTTTCCCGCATAAGCTGTTTCAAGTTTATAAATTGAATGACATGGAAATGTTTTTTTCGACTTATGAGAGTACTTATTGGTGAAACATGCTAAATTATGCTGAAATATGCTAAATTATTGAGGAAAGTGTAACTAGTTTTCTCAATAAGTAGTTAACAAAGTTGAATTGTTATTGAATTATTGTGAATCATACTATAATGTGCTGAAATGTGCTGAATACTTATGAGAAGCACTTATCATAAGTTGAAAAAAACATTGCCTATAAGGCCATCTGCAACCGATGTCTTGCGTGCCAAGTGTCGTGTTGCAACAGGCGAGTCAACTGCATTGAAACACGTGGGGGGCCGCGTCCGCGATCCACTCTGTGTTCTTTTTTTTTGTCATTTTCTCATTCAAAATGCGGCGTGTCGATGCGGCTGCTTTTGGGGACACTGCGTTTTAGGAAGGATGTTTTAAAAAAAAGAAAATTAAGAAACTGGACTCGCATGAGGCAGAATATAGCCGTTAGGCATATATTCGTTGCCCAACGGATAAATGTTTTAAATTTTTTTTTGTTGAAAACTTTTCTATAACTACCTTCAACATTGTATATTTCATCACAACTCAAATTCAAAACATCTCCTTTAAAAAATTCTGACTTGTGAAAAATATTGTGGGACGAGAAGACTTAAGGAAGAACTAAAGTATTTTGTAAGTTTTTTTGTTGTAATTTAGATATGGTTTTTATGCATGTCATGTTCTTCATATGTTAATTTGTTAAAACTTTAAATGTTTATGGTAGAATTTTAAAATTAAATGTTAAGATAATTAGATATTAATTAAAGATTACATGTCAAAATAATTGACATAGAAACCAAATATGTTAGATTTTTAAAAATTTATTAAGAATAGACATGACATACATTAATTTAAATTTGAAGCATTCTTTTGGCTTAGATGACGTGTTTACATGTTTAATATATATGTACGTATATTCTAGAAGATAATCTAATTAGTTTACATGTTTAACTGGTAATTTACATGTTTAATTGAAAAGGATGGCAGAACTTTATGTTTTTATAATTTGTTTACATGTATAATAGATTAACATGATTAATTTAAAATGACGTTAGTAGTTTATGTTTATAATTTGTTTATATGCATAATTTAAAATATGAAAACTTGAATTGGTTGAAATTTAATTTAATACTTCCAATATATGAGTTCATTAGAATGAAAAATGGTTGCTTGCATGTTTATAAATAATAGATAATCTAATTAGTTGACATGTTTAACAACTAGTGGAAATTTATAAATTTATAACTTTAATGATAAGATTTTAGAAATATATCTTTAAAGTCTTGTGTAAGATGTTTGTGCATGTTAGGAATTTTAATTTTTTGTTTCACATATTTATTTGTTTTATATGGTTAATCTTAGTTAATATAAGTTGAAGTTAGGAACTACGGTGAAGTTGGAAATTGTTAGAATATACTTCGTAGGCAATTTGTTTGATATTTATAATCTTAGATAATTTTTATTTTGTACGTCACAAATTGGAGTTAGATGCTTAAATTAGTTGATTATGTTGATGTGATTGGACTAACTTCATAATGCTCACTGTAATTTGCATGTTTAACTTAAAATTAATGAAATATGCTTTTAACTTGGTACATCCAAGTGGAAATTAATATTAAGTTAGTACGCTTTAATTATTATGATAAGATGTTTAATGACATGCTTAGTTTAAAATAATTTAAATGTTAAATCACATGCTTGGTTTTAAATAATTTAAAAGTTAAATCACATGCTTAGTTTAAATGGTAACTCAGTATTCCTTTAACTTGTTTTGCATATGTAATTGAAAATTTTGTAATTTGAATAAGGTGAAATTTAATTGAGTTGTTAGACTGAAAAATTGTTTACTACATGCAGTTGAACATAAAATGGACTCTAATGACACATAATCATTCACGCACCGACTTACCAGGGGCGAGTCATAATGTGAACCTAAGAATAGTTCAAACCTTCCCATGAGCCCCTCGAATTGGCAACATACCGACCACCACTTAACCCCCCAAATCATTCCCAACAATACCCACCACCATACCCCCCAAATTGGCAACATTACCCACGACTGCATAATATCCCACCACCACAAAACATGCCACCACAAAATTTTAGCTACGGATCAATGCCCCCTCCATGTTACCCATCCCAACCACCTTGCACGACCTTATTAGCTCCTCGTCCTCCACCCAATAATAACCTCACCAAAGAGGAAGATAATGTAGTACCCCTTAAGTGGACATTAGAGGAGGATCGCCATTTGGTCAAGTTGTGGATTAATGTAAGCACGAATCTCATCACTGGAGAAAATCAAAAGTAAGCGGGTTTTTGGAGTAAGGGGTCTACACCTTCAGCCGGCACACTCCCAATGGAGCTACAAAGAGAACGGGAAAGGTTTGTAATACCCGTTGGAGCCGAGTAGCTCTAGTAGTGTCCAAATGGAACGCTTGTGTGGCCCGGGCATACCAGGCAAACTCAAGTGGTGCAAACGAAGAGGACATTATACAAAAGGTCCAAGATCTTTATGTAGCTATGTTGGGCAAACCCTTTGACCTCATGTATTGGTGGGTATTATTAAAGGACTAACCTAAATGGGAGACCTTCTGCGATTAATCTGCAGAAGTATCTTCTAAACGGTTGAGGGTAAATAAGGTAGAGTGTCCTCTGAGGTGACATCCCTAGCAGCCCCGGCACGCTAGCAGCCCTGGCACCCCGCAACTCCTACCAGTGAAGATATACCAATTAAAGAAGTTGGTCGGTTTATCCACCCTATTGGAAGGAAAGTTGTCAAGAGAAAGGTGAAGGAGTAAGTCTCGACCCTGTGTTGGATCTTGTGACCAAAGAGATGTCAACTTTAAGGGCAACAAATATAAAGAACAACACCATGTTTGAACAATATGTCCTAGCATAAGAAAAGAAGGTGGATACAGCTTTGAAAGCCATTGAATTAAGAGATCGACATAAATCCTTGAAAGAAAGGGAGCAACGCCTTAAGGAGATGAAGTACGAGGACAGAATTTTAAGAATGAACATTACTGAGATATATCCTAAACATCAAGCTCGATATGGCCCAATTCAACAAGACATTAGGAGCCGGTACCGCCAAAAATCGTCCTCTTCTGATCCTGACACTTCTTTAGATTGAAACATGTATTGTTGTCTCATGAAATGGTTGCTATGTTACACTTATATTGTTTTCCATTGTGTCTTAAGGAAACTTTAGCTATATTGGAACCTCTTTTATTTTGTGCAATGAAATATTTATTTCTAAGTTGATGCATTGATGTGTAAACTCAAAATTAGTTATTTCAAAATTTATTTTTATCTTAAAGTGCTAATGTTCTAATATATATGTAATTCTATATGGGACTTACACCATTATTTTTATATGCACAGGTATTCCACAATGAGTGATTCATCCTCCTCATCTATTTTGTCATCCTCATCAGATGGTTAGAGCTTTACAATAGAAGAATCACTGGTATTGGAAACTATTGTCAATAATGAAACTGGCCCGAAAGTTGTTAGAGTTGGTCGTAAAGATTAGACAAATTCGATAATAGAATAGGGCTTCTTCATCATCACGAATCCCAAGAAAGAAGAAAATATTTGTAAAGACATATCGACATGACGCACACGATTGCCTCTACAAAGACTACTTCGCCGAAGACTCAATCTGCAATGAAACCCATTTTCAGTGTAGATTTTGTATGCGAAAGCACTTGTTCCTTCACATAGTTGACGCCCTTGGGAGTCATTTTGAGTACTTTTAGTTGAGGTATGATGGTCTTGGTAGGCGGGGGTTATCATTGCTCACCAAGTGCACCGCAATCATGCAAATGAATACTTGAAGATTGATGAAAGCACAGCTATGGAGTGTATAAAAAAGTTTTCTGCCAGGGTCATCTAAGTGTTTGGGGAAGAGTACTTACGAAAACCAACCTAGTATGACATTGATCGTTTCTTACAAGTGGCAGAAGCCCGTGACTTTCCGGGCATGTTAGGAAGCATTGACTGCATGCATTGGGAATGGAAGAACTGCCTATCGGGTTGGATATGGGTGTTTGCAAAAGGAATATATATAGAGTCCCCACCTTGATTCTTGAAGCTGTTGCTTCCTATGACCTTTGGATATAGCATACATTCTTTGGGTGCCCGGGAAGCCTCAGCGATTTAAGCGTCCTTCACGGATCCGATGTTTTTGAAGAGGTGTATAAGGGTCTAGCTCCAAAATGCGAATATATCGTCAATGATCGCAAGTACAATATTGGATACTTTTTGTCCAACGGTATTTATCTAAGATGGGTGACCATCGTCAAAACTATCCCCCTTCCTTAAGGAGCCAAGGCAAAATTGTTTTTCGAGTGTCCAGAGTCTATTATGAAGGATGTGGAGAGAGCATTTGGGGTTCCACAAGCTCGCTTGGCCATCATCCGTGGACCTACTCGAAATATGGGCAAGGCTAAATTGGGTATGATAATGAAGGCATGTGCTATACTCTACAATATGATTGCCGAGGACGAATGTGATTCGCACGACCTTACTTATGAGTTTGATGATACAACACCCCACAACCTAATGTCCGATCGGACCATCATCCATGCTATGCACCCAACCTTCGTAGAATAGTACAAGTTCATGACCTCGAGTTATATGCACGTCTCTGATCAGACTTAGTTGAACAAATATGATTCGACATACAGCACGAGCAAGATCGCAATCGTAGTTGTTATGTGTCATTTGTTGATCTTTTTGCGTTCCTTTTTTGTAAATAGTCAAACGTTGGTATGGTTTTTTTTAAAATCTTGAACCTTCATATCGTAATTTTTTAAAATATTGATCTTTATATGGTATTGACTTTTAATTGAATTGTACTTTCTAGTATATCTTGTTTCGCTTGTTTAATGAATACAAATTAAGTGATCAATTTTTGAAAATTTTAAGTAAAATTATACATTTTTATGGTCAAGAAAATAAATATTCTTTAATTCAAAAAATAAACACATTCATACAAGTTGCAACAATTAAAATAAAAACACAAAATTAAAGGGATAAGTAATAAAATATGTTTAACGGTGGGCTTCACGATAAATATTTAACTCAATTGTCTTGGAATGAGTTCCACTGCTTAGAAAACTAAATGGAATGTAAGCTGTAGAATTGTGGAACTCCAATAATGTGGCCAGCCTGAGTTCCAAAATGGAAGTGAGGCTGGGAATGGCCTAAGAGCAACTCCAATGTGAGTTCTAAATTTTGCAACTCTACATTGCCACATCAGTAAAAAAAAAAGTCATTTTTTCAGAACTTGCATTCTTTTACTTCTGCAATCCATGAAACTTTAATTCGGATCACACAACAAAATATTTGTCAAGATGCACCACATAGCATATAACTCTTTTCTAAACAATTAAATAATATTTTCAAAGGCAAAAAAGGGAAAACCGAAAAAGTCACAAAATGACAAAAAAAGGTTGAACTTGAAACGGAACATCAATTAGATCCAAAACACATGTTGTACCATTAGAACATCCACACCTAGGAAACTTGTGTTCCACTGGGTGGGCCCCAAAGGCGCTTGGCAGCTGCTCACTCATTCCCATTGCAAATGCCTCGCATTAGAGAACGACATTGCGTTCCCCCGCGTCCCCCCTTTGTTTGTCATTTTGTGAATTTTTTGGGTTTTTTTCCTTATTAAAAGTATGATTTAGACTATTAAAGTAAGATTTTATGTCATAAGGTGGGTCTACTACAAATATTTTATTTAGTAATTTAAGTTGGAGTTCCATGAGTTAGAGAAGTAAAGGATTACGAGTTTCAAAAAATTGGAATTTTGCTGATGTGCAGAGTAGAGTTTCACAATATAAAATGTGGGCTGGAAATGCTCTCAGAAATGCCCACTAGAGCTGCAAATTTGGAACAAGTGAACTAGTGCCATTGTCGGGAACTAGTGTCGAATATTGGATTTTTCCCGATACATTTGACTAAGCACTTTGTTTTTCTTTTAAAAAAAAATCTAATCAAAAAAAGTTGAAAATTAAAAAAACTTTGACATAAAAAACAATGGTCATTTCCCATTTCCCCCATGACTACTGCCGCAAGCATACGAGTGTTGTAGTATAGATAAAATATCATCCTCAGGGAGTAAAGTAATCTATCGAGTCCTTTTTATCAGAAAATGCCAAGCAATAACTTACTCGAGAATTTGATTTAACAACTTCTAACTACATGATTCTGAATTCAATCAAGAAGAAACGCCTAGGGATTTATGCAATTAAGAAAGGTGTTGGATCAATCTGATTAACATGCACTTTTCTCTAATTGGATAATTTTAAGCAATTGCAATTTATCTAGAATTTAGTCTATTCTTTCGAAATCAACCAAATTGCCTAAACTAAGTAAAAATCGTTCTTTCAAACTAATGTCTTAATCTAAGTTCAATATTTTTTGATTACTCTCTCAAGTCCTCCTAACATGCAAATCTCTCCTTCGAGTCATTGCTATATTAGGTCTTATCAAGCAGTCTAACAATCAAATTTCACCTTTCAGTTCTTCATTTAATTGTTTCAAGTGTGCGGCCAAAATCAAACCAATCACGAAACAAAAGCACAATTCTATTGATATAACATGATCCAACTACAATTTCATTAACTAACAAATCCCTAGACAAGATAAAGCACTCACTCACGATTAAAAATTAAGCAACTAACTAATAGATTAAGTGAAATCTGAGAGGGAATGCCTTAACAAAGATAGCCTTCAGCAAAGTCTTTAAGCCGCTAACAAAACCGAAGCCCTCAGTCAGGATTTCTCACTTGCACAAAATGAAACTAAAAATCCTAACTAAAAAGAATAAAATTTGGAGAAATGGACGTCTCTTCTTCTACTACTGAGGGATAAGTTTACAAAGAAGAACATGAGGATTCTCAGCCACATAGCTGAAGGAAAAACAAAGAGACCACAGTTACATAGCTCACCACGGTCCGTGGCAGGAACCACGGTTGGACCGTGGTCTTGCCCGGAACCAAATTTTCTGCTCTTCTCTTACTCCACGGGCAAAACATCTGATGGGCATCTGGGGGGTCAAAAATATGCTCAAATGAGATCAAATGCGGGGTCAAAATGATCCAAATTCCTGCAAAATACAGAAAAGAATCATACCCAAATATAAATCAAGAATAGGAGTATAAATGGTAATTTAAAGCACATTATTCTCCTAAAAATGTAGCAAAATGACTGTAAAATGAAATATACGATAGGCACTTATCAAACTCTCCTTTATGCTTAAAGTATTGCTTGTCCCTAAGTAACGCTAAAAACAAAAATTATTCAAAACCTCCTTAGCATGGACATAGGTAGCCTTTCAATGGCAAATCCGATCCAAAATTAGCCCCAAAAGCTGCAAAAATCATTTAGCAAACAGACTAGGGAATGAAATTTTCAAAAACCACTTGATATACCACAATGTCAAATTTGAATCAATCCCCCCAAATCATCAATTACAATCATTTAACATATAAAACAAATGGAGCTAGCAATGTCAATAGAACCTCGCTATGGTCATGTGGTATTCATCACTCATGTATTTGAAAATAATATATGAAGGTTCTCTCAATTCTCATTCCATAGACTCAAATCTTCCATAAGCTTGATAGGACTCTCTAATTCATCATCATTAAAATGCAAACACATGAGACAATCATGAGGACTTTCATAAGGTTGTAACGGGGCCATAGGTAAAGGTAAGAAGGGGAACAAATGTTTTGGAAATGTGGAGGTAGAAGCCATAGACTAAGACCTAAATGTTTCCAATGTATCATACAACATCCTCCCTAAACCAATATAATTCATCAATAAAATACATCCCCAATTGAAGAGATAAAGAGTTGAAAGTCATAAACATTTTACAATCCCACCAAGGCTAACACTTTTTGTCTTTCTTTTTTTTTTTGTTTGTCTTTCTTTTCAAAAGAGTTAGCTAATGGAGATCCATACCAAACTCTGAATCTTAACTCTTTTCTAAACTTTGTACAAAAAGACAAGGGATTTCCATTTATCAAACAAGATCACACATCCCTTCACCAAACAACCAAATCCACTAAAAAAATCTCAATACACCTTACTAACTCTCAACCAAATTTGACGCAAAAGAATGAAAATGCTACTCGAGTCTTGGCTTAAGGGTGAGATAATCATTTGGCCATAGGCTATAGTAGGAGGTTTAAATTTAAAAAAAAACGGATATAAGCTCAAAGGTACTAGCAAGGGATACAATACGTAACAAAGGTGGCTATTTGGTCGTTTGGTTAAACAAGTCAAAGAACGACTCAATCATATTGCCTAAATACATATGCGAAATGGGATCTTGAGCGACAATCAAAGCAAGTTCGCCAGAAATGATGTCAAGGAAGAGTCGCACATGAAAGAAATATGAGACTAGATTGATAAATGGTCTCTAAAAGCTCAAAGCCTCACGGAACATCTACCAAGGTCATAACTAGCTCATTAGTAAACACATTCCGAAATTCATGTAAAGAGTCATGAGATAATTAACTCGCACTCAAGATATAGTCAAAACATGAAACTCATTTTCATAAACTGATTCTCAAACATTTTTATGCACATTTGGGTGAATTAAAGGATCAAACTAAATTAAAGAAGTCTACCTAGTCTACGAAAATCATCATCGGATGATTTTTTTCTTTTCTTCATTCAATTTTTTTCTTTTTTTTCATTTTTTTAATTTTTTTGGGTTAGTTTTTATATGCATGCTCCTAATAACAATGTAATCCTTAAAAAAATGCTAAAATTATGAAAAGAAACTAAAAAAACTAAAATGCAATCTAGAGTGAAAAGGAAATAAAAAACTAAATATACTTCTAAAATGCTTCTAGCCAAATGAGATTAAAGCGTACAATAAAACTCCAAAAAGTATCATAAATAATATATATAATACACAAGCACATGCAACCAAATAAGGCATAATATAATGGCTAACTCCCCCATGCTTGAACAACACATTGTCCTCAATATGGGCACATAGTAGAAAAAGAGAAGGGGAGTAGTAAAAAGCAATCAAAGAGGAAGTGGGGGAGGAGGATGGGGTGGGTGGCCATAAGAAATATGCCAATCTCGTCAGGTCTCCTAACAAGTCCTATTGTCCTGGAAATATTAAGTCTGGGTAGTAAGCATCCCACGGAGCTCATCACGGCGCTCTTGGATAAAGTCATGAAGAGCGATGTTTTCAGGAGCAACATATGCTTGAAGGGATACTTGCTCTGCTTGAATAGACCTAAGGGTGGCTTGCAGGTCGGCATAGTCAGCAGGGGGTGGTTGGGAGGAAGAGTTAGGTCCGGCTTGACTAGAATAAGGGGGTGGAGGGGGTGCCGGCTAAACAATCTCGGCATCGTTAGGTACTCAGTAAAGGTTATCTCAGTGAAGTAAGGTGGTTTGATCAACATTCGGATGCGGCAGAAGCTGATCCTCAGGGTACATCCAGCACAATCGTCCAACCTCTACTTTACAAAAGTTTATGATCTCAAAAGTAGCTTGATCAAGCTACTCAAATCCAGAGACTCTATCCTTAGGGTTGGGCTCGATTCCCAAAAATCTAGCAATAGTTTTCACAATACCACCTACAACCATCCTACCTTTAGTGCTAACAGCGGCACTATACAATTGTCTGGCCAAAAATGACCTAGGGTCAAGCTAGACACCATCAAGCATACAGGATAAGAAATAGTACTTATATAATCTCAGAACATTCATATTATCATCCCGAGCAAAGAAACAGCAAGCTAGGATACGCTAAGCTACCGGAATGCAAGGGTTCCTAATATGTGTGCATCTGGATGAACTAGTATTATACCTAACACTCCTCAAAAGCTCGCCCCAAAATGCATTTAGGTTGAATTCGCGGGGGACTTATCAGTTCGATAAATCCATACTAGGTGGAGTATCAAAGATACTATTAAAGGTACCTAAGTTCAACTCATATAATTGTCCTTGCAAATAAAATGAAATGTACCCAACTTGACATTGAGGCCCTCTAATGACCTCAACATAAGGTGTACTCAGGAACTTTGAGATTAGGTCCCAGTATGTATGCTCTTTCATTTTTATGAAGTGTCCCATACCACCCCGTGCAAACAACCACCTAATACCATCTAACATTATGAAACGTGCTAACAATTCCTCATTAGAATAATGAGTCGCCACAATCATGTGTTCATTCAAACAATTATATCTAACAACATGATCAGAGTTGGCTAAAGCAAGGGGATGAGGAATGTTACCCTTGGCTCGAGCATTGGTGGAGGTTCGGGAGGTCCATTAAGGTCGAGACGTACAGTGCTTGGCTTGATGATCAAACCTCCTTAACACTCCTTTGTCTTTTGGTTAGTGTCATTATTGCAAAATGAAATAAAAACTAAAACTAAAATCTAAATGATCAAATTTGAGGGAGAAAAATGAAGAATTTAGGTAAAAAGGCGAAGAATTAGAGAGAGAAGGAGATGGTTATGGTGGATGGGTGAAGGTGAGATGAGTTTGAAGAAGAACAAGAAGAAGAAAAGGATGAAATTTGTGGAAGAAAGAGAAGGATTAAATGAAGAGGAAGGATTTTGAGTTGAAATGGAGTAAAAATGAGATGAAATGAGGGAGAGTTGAAGGTGTAGTAATGGTGGATTTAGAGAGAGAATGAGTAAGGTAGAGAGAAAATGAGTCAAAGAAGAAAATGAATTTCGGTGAAAATGGAGGGTTGTCGCAGTCAAAGGCCTCGACCGTGGCCCGTAGCAGTTCACACAGTCCGTGGCAGTGGCCACAGGCCGATTGTGGTGGCTGCTGACACAAGAATTTTTTTGATTTCTTGGTTTAGCGCCCCATGATCACGGGTTTGGGCTACTGGCTGTGGCGCCAAAAATTTTATTTTCCCTTTTTTTTCCTATTCTTATCCTCCTCTCTTTTTTTGTGTCTCTTTTTTTTTGTGTTTCTATTTTTTTCGCTTCTTTTTTTTAGCAGAACAATTACAAAAATAATGAAAATCAAAGGTAAGAAAAAAGGGGCTTGGGTTGCCTCCCACGAAGCGCTCATTTAAGATCAAGAGCTTAATCATACTTTTGTGTTTGATCCGGATCACAAAATCAAATCTCTTCAATCAAAGGTACCACCTCAAAAGCTCTGGTTGAATGTCCTTGATCATCATCAATTGATGCCATAACACACTATTTGCGTATAAGACAAACCCTTGCGTAGCCTATTAGACTGGCTACCATCACCTTGTTTAACCCCCAAATCAAAATCTATATCAAATCCTTCCATAGGGGACAAGGAGAGAACAGCTTGAGCAAACCCGCAATAATCACTCATAGCAGACTCATTAAAAGCATGGGCCTCAACCTTGCTTATGCTAGGCGGCATAGGTGCAGCAAACTTCACCTTAACATACCTTTGGTCAGGATCCTCAATAGAAATCCGGTCAAAGTGTAGAGGATCTTCACAATTCAAGATATCCTCTATGTCAATCTCAAGGAAAGAGGGAATTTCATCCAATAGAGAAGAATTAGGAGAAACCACTTTCTCCTCCATATGACATAACATAGCATAACACCCTTATATTTCAAATGTTATACACCCATTCTTACATCAATATGGCAACCTACGGCAGCCATAAAGGGCCTACCTAGAATAATTTGGACATCATTGGTCTTGGTCATATCAACTATGATAAAGTCTTCCAATACCCAAATATCTCCTATTTTGACTAGCACATCTTCTAATTTGCCTGTGGGTTGCGTTTTAGAACTGTCTGCTAACTATAGTGAAAAGGATGCGGGTTGTAATGGCCCTAAGTGAAGCTTATGAAACAAAGAGTAAGGCATTAAACTGACGCTTGCACCTAGATCACATAAGGCTCTCTCAATTTTCACCTTCCCACCATATAAGGGATAGAGAAGCTACCTGGGTTAGAAAGCTTAGGTGGAAAGATGATGGGAATCTCTACACTTTTATCCTCTATGAATGTCGCGGCCTTGCCACTATCATTCCTTTCCTTACTCTCAATCATAATTATTTCTCTACCCTCTTCAATTGGTATGTCCTTGGGATGAATAGAGTCCTCTACTTCTTCCTTCAAGGTGACACAATTATAATGCTCATGAGGGTTAGGTTCGAACTTGCTAGGAAGTCTAGTTGAGGATGTAAATGAAAAGCTAACTTGTTTGATGATTTGGGCTTCCAATATCTTGTTGTGACTAGTAAGCACATCAACCTTAGAGGCTAATTGCTTAATATACTCATCCTGCTTTTGTTGTATCATAAACACACTTTCCATCATAGCCTCTAAATTGGACTTTTGGGGTACTTGTGGAGGAAAAGGAGGTCTTTGAAAATCGGGAGGTGGCCTAGCATTTGGTAGGGGCATATTCAGAGGGTTTCGATTAGACCCACATAAGAAATTCAGGTCATTCCTCTAACTCTGATTATAGGTACTAGAGTAAGGGTCATTGGCCAGTCTCGGGTTGAAGTTTTGGACATAATTAACTTCACTAGAGTCTGGGAAAAAAGGACTCCCAACTTGGCAATTCAAAGTCACATGTTCAATAGAACCACAAATTTCATATGGGGGAGGGGCACTAGAATTCACAGCACTAACATTTAGAGGGTCCAACATTTGAGTCATAGCATCAACTTTAGCAGAAAGCAAAGTAAGTGCATCAACATCAAACTTACCTCGAGCCTATTTGGGTTGGCCTCGTTCAGTGGACCATTGAAAATTGTTAAGTGTCATCTCCTCAATAAAAATATAGGCCTCGTCTCAATTTTATTTATCAAAGTTCCTCTTGTTACCGCATCAATAGTGGACCTTACAGGTTGCATCACACCATTATAAAAAGCTTGAATAATCATCCATCGTTGAAGACCATGATAGGGACATAAACGCAGGAGATCCTTAAACCACTGCCAAGCCTCTTAGAGCGTCTCATCATCCCTTTGAGTGAAGTTGGTGATTTGATTCTTCAAACTTGCCATTTTCCTCGGAGGGAAGAACTTGGCGAAGAAAGCTCTAGAAAGCTCATCCCACATGGTGATACATCCTAAAGGCAAAGAATGCAACCAACCTCTTGCCTTATCCCTTAGTGAGAAAGGAAGTAATCGTAGTCGAATGACATCGGTGGAGACTCTGTTAAGCTTCAATGTGTCGCACACCTCTAAAAAGACCAAGAGGTGTAAATTCGGGTATTCTAAAAGAGTACCTCTAAATTGGGATTGTTGCACCACTGCAATGAGAGCCTGCTTGAGCTCAAAATTATTTGCATCAATGTTAGGACGAGCAATGCTTGAGGCAATTCCCTGGACTCAAGGGGTAACAAAATCCCTAAGCACCCTACTTTGGTCACCTCCTTCACCCGCCATATTTATTGAAGTTTTTTTTTTTGCCTTGCGTTTTTGTTCTTTAATCATTTGCTTCTTCCTCCTTAAATGGAAAGTCCTCTCGATCTTGCGAATGGGTTCATATAAAAATGGACTTCACATAAATGGGGAAGATTCTATAAGCATTATCACCAACACTACCAACGCAATCAAACAAGAAAATAAAGAATAAAGGACAAAAATTAAAATACTCAGTCACTTTCATAAGACTAACTCAATAGTTAACAAATTGGTCCCTGGTGACGGTGCAAAAAACTTGGCCACTGCCACAAGGTCACGGGTGTTGTACTATAGATAAAATATCGTCCTGAGGGACCAAAGTAACTTATCGAGTCTTTTCTATCAGAAAATGCTAAGCAATAACTTAAACAAGAATTTGATTTAACAACTTCTAACTAACTGATTCTGAATTCAATCGAGAAGAAACGCCTAGGGATTTAAGCAGTTAGAAAGGTGTTAGATCAATATGATTAACGTGCACTTTTTTCTAATTGGATAATTTCAAGGTATTGCAATCTATCTAGAATTTAGTCTATTGTTTCGAAATCAACCAAATGGCCTAAACTAAGCAAAAGTCATTCTTTCAAACTCATTTGTCTTAATTCAAGTTCAATATTTTTTGATTACTCTCTTAAGTCCTCGCAACATGTAAATCCCTCTTTTGAGTAATTGCTATATTAGGCCTTATCAAGTAGTCTAACAATCAAATTTCACTTTTCAATTCTTCATTCAATTGTTTTAAGTATGCAAGCAAAATTTGGCCAAAATCCATTCACAACATGATAATCACTTAATAAAACGAGATCAAACCAATTATGAAACAAAAGCACAATTATATATTGATTATAACATGATCCAACTACATTTTCATTAACTAATAAATCCCTAGACAAGATAAACTACTCACTCATGATTAAAAATTAAACAACTAATCAATCGATTCAGCAAAATCTAAGAGGGAAGGGCTTGACAAAGACAGCCTTCAACAAAGTCTTCAAACCGCCAACAAAACCGAACTTTTCACTCAAGACTTCTCACTTACACAAAAAGTAAACTAAAAATCCCAACTAAAAAGAGTAAATTTGGGAATGAAATGGACTATCTGTGCTATGCTTCTCTTCTTTTGCTGCTAAGGGACAAGTTTATAAAGAAGAACATGAAGATTTTCAGCCACACAGCTGAAGGGAAAATGAAGAGGTAACAGTTACATAGCTCTCCACAGCCCATGGCAAGAACCATGGTTGGACCGTGGTCTTGGCTGGAACCAAATTTTCTACTCTTCTCTTACTCCACGGGCATAACATCTTATGGACATCCATGGAGGGTCAAAATATACTCAAGTAAGGGTCAATTGCTAGGTCAAAATGATCCAAATTCCTGCAAAATACAGAAAGGGAGCATACCCAAGCATAAATCGAGAATAGGAGTATAAATGGTACCTTAAAGCACATAATTCTCCGAAAAATGTAGCAAAATGACCCTAAAATGATCTATATGATAGGTAGTTCTCAACCCAATTTAAGTATGAATTATTTTGGAGGTATTTTAAGCATTTACATGCATTTCTTGCTCAATATGGTTATTGTGTTGGTAAATGAAAATTTTGGCTATTGTTGATGAGGGTGTGAATATTTGTACTCTTTTGGAGTGTTGGAATTTTTAAGGTAAATACGTTGACGAGGCCTAGTATTTGTTTGAGTGGATTGCTTGGGATTCATTTGAATTTGAGAAGGATAGAAATATTTCTGAATATTCATTTCTTGATCCTTACGCATTTTATTCTAGATCCTATTATGCCCCTTTTTGGTGTGATTTGTGTAATTCTTCTAACCATGCTACTAATTTGTGCCCTTATTATGCATGCTATGTTTAATCTGAGTTTGTCTCACCCTGGGACAATACTAACGTTCTCTTAACCCTACATGATGCATCCTGTCCTTTAGTTTGGTGCACGGCGCTCGAGGTGGGTAAGCCTTTTGGAGTTGTTGTTAGGTTTAGTGTTACTAATGCATATTTTAAGTCAGAAGGTGCTTTTGATGAGGTGTATGATCTAGTTGAGATGCCTTTAGAGGGGTCACATGATGTGTTTATGCATAAGGAGTCTCCTAGCCTTGGTTGTAATATTGTTCTCTCTAATCCCCTTGATCATTCCCGTGTTTCACCTATTCATTCATCACCCTCTTCTTCCTCCGAGTACTATCTTGAGGTACCCATTGATAATCCTATGATTTTTTAATGCTAATATTAATTTGGGCCATGAAGACATGTGCAGTATGCTTGGTGCCAATGTTGATGATTTTTTATCCCTGGATTACGTCAGAGGGTATGACCCCTTCATTGATCCTTACTGTATAAGCCTAGAGGACTTGCCTTGAAAAATCACATGGACTACATTCTTTAATCTTTTCTATGATTTTTCTATGGGTTTTGATAAAATTAAGAGGATACTCATTGTCTTTGGTATGATTTTGGTTATTGCCCCTTACCTTGTATTTTCTAAATTCGAGTCCCTGCAACTTATCTTTCACAGTACTCCACTAGATGTCGGTTTCACCAGTTAAATAGAAGGTCCCTATATTTGCCTTTTTCTCTTCAGGCACATCAACTACTGTAAATATCGTTTCCATTCCCCTAATCCAGTCTTCTAACTCTACAGGGTCTAGGTTTCCATCATAAACCTTAGGGTTACGTCAAGCGACCCTATCGGCTAACTTACCAGACTTTGAAGAGTTTTCTGGAGGTACAGGGGGTGTAGGAGATGCAGGAGGAATTCTTTTCATCAGCTCAATTACCAGATTCTTCCAAAAGCAGGAGGAATTCTTTTCATCAGCTCAATTACCAGATTCTTCCAATAATTTGGGTCCTCTACACTACTAGACACTTCCAAAGCCACTGTTAGGTCCTCATTAGGGTCTTGTTGGGGGTTCTTATTTACCTGGTTATTGGAACCCTGGGGTTCATCTTCCTTATCATTCTGATTGTTGTTCACAGGTTCTGACATACTGTAATACTAAATCACATGAGCAACACCTATTATCTCAATTTGTATAACATTATCACAAAGCAAGAATCATTTAGAATCAAAACGCAACTTAACTCAAACAGTAGCTTTATTGCACACACACACACACACACACACACACACACACACACACACACACACACACACACACATATATATATGCATCTAGAAAGTTTATACAAGGTTTAAAAGAATATTACAATACTTCATGATAACCTTTCCCGCCTCCTAACTGAGGCTCCTAACCCAGTCACCTAGTGAAGTTGTCTTGCCGAGTCAAATCCACCCTGATCCTAAAAAAACATAAGGGCGGAAACCTTGCCACAGCTGGTTACGTCAACCTACCTATATACACTGTATATGCATGCTATTAACAAAAGAATATCAGACTGTTCTAGCTGGCGGGAACCAAATAACCCAAAAAAAACCTAACCCACAAACAAGGGTAGGACTATGCCTAACGATCCCAAGAGGGATTGTAATCCGGGTTAGAGGAATCGTCATCTTCCTCCTCTAAGTCAGAATCCTGCATCTCAGAGTCTTCTCCCTCAGGATCACTCCCTTCACCTACTGCCTCCTCCTTTACAGGCTCATTCTCTCCCACTTCCTCCTCAGGCTCTTTCTCATCTCAGTCTAGCTCCATCTCCCCTTCATCCGAGCTCACTTCTATGATCTCGGGAGAGCTTGGTACATCCTCAACTATAGGGACCTCCTCCTCTAAGCTAGCCTGCGGAGGGGTAGGTGGCGACTGAACTGGGGGCTGTGGAGGTGGTGGCCCGTGAGCCGGCGGGGGTGGAGGTGGAACAATCGGTGGATGCACATCCAGTGCAGGAAATATGCATGGGAGGATCTCATAAGAAATGCCCTGCAATTCAAACTCCTCTCGCAACGACAGCTACCTTGTAATCACATACCAAGCCCCCAAAATATGGAACATCTCTGCATCAGGCCCTGGGTCTCTAGTAACCGTAAAATTATGGTATCGTAATCTGAACTCGTGCCAGGGCACAACGAGGGGTAGGACCACAGTAATCTAGGTGCACGGGCCAATACATCATGAAATTTAGAAAATGGGTCTTCCTGCATATGGCCGCTATGGCCGCATGCAGCATAGAGATATGAGTTGCTATTGAAGTCTGTGGCGCCATATGGATGTTATATGGGTCCGCTGGCACTCCCGGATGAGCCATCTAACATAAAAAAGTAGGGAGAGAGTATAAGCCACATTTACACATAAATTCCTCTTAAAGAACTCAATTTACTTACACTATTATCATAGACGCATACATCCTAGTTTTGCGTCCTATGCTCACAGTGATCGCTAACCTACTCTGATACCACAACTGTAATACCCCCAACTCCTAATGCCTAAGTAGCCTAACCTAATTATTTCTAAGTTATTGATTAGCAGCAGAAGTCCTTTGATTGGAGACGTTACCGCCATTCTGTAATGGAACAAGGCTTGCTGAGATTACGGGAATTATGATAAACTTGGAATAACATACTTTCAACCATTTAAATAAGTTGTGATGCACATGTAAATTTAATATGCGAGCACAATATACTAGTAATTGGCAATGTTCAAAAGATTACACAACACTTAGATACTTGAGGTGCTAGCTAGCCTATGTATCACTGTGACCCCTTGGCTAGCGAAACTCCAGCAAAAGAATTGGTGCTCTACTTCACTTCTTACTATTCTCTGGGTTACCAAGCGGATTGTTCACTGATCCCTTACCTAAAACAGAAAACATAAAAACATTCGAAGTATGAGCCAAAGCTCAGCACGCACATTTCTATGCAGTAAAATAAGCTTTGAGTTAAATTTGTTAGGCGCACGCATTTCAAAACATTTTGCTTTGCAAATAGGAGAGAGAGAATGTGTACTTAAAATTAATTTGCCAGTTATTATCTGGAACTGGATCCCTTGTTGACGTCTGTATTGATCTTGAGATAGGTGCACACCTCGCAAGTTGATCGAAAAGCTTGAGTTGTAGCCGCACGGGTAAATTAAAGGGCATAAGCCCTGATGATTGATAATTGATGGGGCCACTTGATTATGTGACAAAGCATTGCATAAAATGATGCGTTATATGATTATCATATTGAATTTGCATAGTTTGGGAAACATGTGAGTTTTTGAATAGCACAGGCAATGTACATACCTGGTTTTTGAGAATCTCTCCCTTTGATTAAAAAATCGTTGCTGGCAGCTTGAAGCGACCGATGTGGCCTCACTTCTGCTCCAAATAGATACTTATTCCTTGTTTAGTGAGAGGTTAAGAAGCTTCGTTAAATTTCTTGGTTTCTTGCATAATTTAAATCCCCTTGATTTCTCTTTTTAACACGCATGTAACCATTATTTCGAATGTAATTGGACTCCATTTTATTTTGTTTTTATTCTTCTTCCTTTCATGACTAAGGAACCAGAACCTTAGAACGGGTATAATGATAACGTAAGAGTAAGGTTTATTTTGAGTTCGTTATTAATAACGTCATCGATCATTATTATTCCCATTATTATTATTATTATTATTATTGTTGGGTTTATTATTATTTTTGTTATTATCATTATTCTTATATTGTGGTTATCCTTCCTGTTTTTAACGATTTATTGTTTGCGGTATGCTTGAAGGCGATTAAACGTGACAGGTTTATGCTCAAGTTGAGTTTTAATCATAACATCGCTTATTAGCGGAATAAAATTATCAAGGCACGTTTCTTAATAGCTTTGAATGCGCAATTATTGCTTCCTTTTCCATTATTTCCGTTCGATTATCAACAAGACTTATTTAAACGCTGAACATCCCAATTAAAAGTCAATCTCATCCAACATTTAAACCGTAATCGTCATACATACCCCAATCACTAATTAACAAAATTATATTCACAAGTTAGCACACGTACTAATCCTATGTGTCCTTATACATACCTCACTCTTTATGCACCCGCTACCTCATTGAAAAGTTATTAATTCGGTAAAATAGTCATAACCAAGATAATTGTCAACCAAGGTCTAAATCACCATGTCCATGATTATATATATACGTTTCCAATACATGCACAATCTACTAACCCCATTCAAATATTACTTATCATTAATTAAACACAATGAAGATACCACAAAGTGGTTCATTTTTCCACTCCAACCTCCATTTCAACCTTACTTACCACTAATCAACTTTTAACACCAATTTCTTACTAAGTACATTCAATTCATCATTATACTCACTTAACCACCCTACAAATCACTACCAAGCATGTACTTTATGTTTATATCACAACACCTAATCACCTCCTCCTAAGCAACATATACACATGTATAAGCAAAGCATACATGCTCTATGTAAACATCAATTAGCCCATCTAACCCCCTAGAATTCATGTAATTAGCTTAGGCATACCTTAATCCTAACCTTAATCTCTTAACTTCAAAGCCACCACCTACTCATATAATATTTTTTTTCCTTGCTATTCTTATTCAAATACATTGCAAATCAATCCCAAAATCACCAACAATACATAAACTCCAATACAAGGACCAAACCCCTTATTCACCATACACACACATCCTCAAATTAATTCCAACTATCCAAATTTCACAATCAACAGTCAAGAAAACAACAAATTTGCATTCATCATGCCCAAATACATCATTTAACACCAGAATTCAAACCAAAAACATCAAAAGTTGAATAGGGTTAGGGTTTTCACCTCTTAACCACTTAATTGCACACAAGAGGAGAGAGAAACGGGCGGGGATGGCGGGTCTCGGTCAGTCGGCGGCAGAGGGAGGCATGGTGGGCGGCGACGCAGCCGGTGGCCGGCGAAAACGAATAGAGAGGGGCAGGGGGTGAGCTGCGAAAACAGGGGAGGTAGAGAGGGGGGTCGACAGTAGCTGCAGAGCAGGGGGGTTTTGTTTTTGGGGTTTGATTAAATTTTTGTTAGGCTTTGAGTTTTAAATTTTATCTAGCTTAGTTATGGTATTTACTCTTTTTCCTTTTCTTTTTACCCCTTTATCTCATGCCACATACCCCCATTTCTAGATTTTTCTCATAATTATCCCATCCCCTTTTTATTTCTTGCTTTATTATTATTATTATTATTATTATTATTATTATTATTATTATTATTATTATTATTATTATTATTATTATTATTATTATTTTCTATTATTATTATCACCATGCATTATATATATATATATATATTTAGATATATTTCTGTATTTATGTAGATATAATTGAAATAGAAATTTTAGCTTAAATTAATAAGTTTAAATCTTACACCCTTTAGATATAAATTTGGGAGAAAACATTACCTTATTACTATTTTTGATCATTTATTCTTATTATTATTGCCTCAAAATTTATTTTCTTTATTTAGTTATTTAGTATTACTATGCAGGCGTTCGAATATTACTCAAAACTGGAGAAATTATTTAAGGAGTATTACAAGGTTCATTTCAAAGCCACGTTGCCGTTTCAACCTACGATACATAAATATATATACACGTAAAATGATAAATTGAAATGCGGCGCCCAACTTAATTAATTTGTGATTAGGGTAGTTTGAGATGATTAACAACAATTGTAGGTTCGGGCCGTTACAATATATGTATTCAGTTGTGAGTTGATAGTTAGTGATCCTATGTCTTTCAATAATTGCAATTTTCTTATCATTTCTTCAAAAAAACAAAAAGAAAGAAAAGAAAAAAAGTTATGTTGAAGAACAACAAAAAGAAAGAGAAAACTCATGTAAAAAAAAGAAGGGAAAAAAGGGAAAAAAATCAAGTTGAAAAAAAAATGAGAAAAGATAAGAAAAAAAAGAAAAGAAGAAAACCCAGAAAAAAAATAAGTGATTGGCATTGGATATGTATATAGCTTGTGTTGCTTCTTTGTCAACTTGTTTCCTATTTGGTTCATTGGGGTATGTTCATTATGTTGATGGAGTTTGGAGTGTTAGTGAACTTATTGGTTAATTGGTGCATTGATTGGTTGCTCCTTAGTCACTTAGCTAATTAGCTCCACATTGCCCCAAATGGATTTGTCCACCCTTTCCCTTAACCCTTTTAGCCCACACTACAACCCAAGTGAAGTCCTCATGATTGTCTTGTGCACATTGCATTTTAGCGGTAGAGAACTTGAGAGTCTTATCAAGCATATGGTAGATTGTATCTTTGGAGTGAATCTTGAGTGAACATATGCTGTATTTCAAACACATCAGTGGGAGTGCTCTACGTTTCCCAAAAATGAGGCTTTACCGGTCCATTTGGCTCTAATCAATTTCATGTGCATGCATTATATGCTTTGAGGTTCTTTGAGAGTGATCAAGTTTGATATCGAGTTTGTGGTCTCGTACTTCTTTGAAAACCTTTTCCTCCTCCTAATTTTGAAATGTTTTGCACTATTTGGAGTTACCATTGATTGCTATTCTCGCTTATAATATGCTATGACTTGCCTACTTTAAAGTTGTTCCATTTTGAGTCCTAGATGCAGCTCCCTTTTCGGATTTATATACTATTTGATTGAGGACAAGCAACTGTTCAAGTGTGGGGGAGTTTGATAAGTCCTTAAAGTCCACACAATTTCTAGGGTCATTTTTCTCCATTTTTAGGGAGAATTATGTACTTTATGTAATAATTTATACTCCTTCTCCCGTTTTACGTTTGGTGTTGATTCTTTTATGTGTTTTGTAGGATTGTGGACCTTTTTGCTCTTACTTTGACCACGATTGAGTGTATTTTGACTCCCCACGGATATCCCCAAGTCACTATGCCTATGAAAGAAAGAAGAATAGAAAAATGTCGGCCCATTGGCCACCCTGATTGGTCAGTGGTGATGTCCACGGTCTGTGGCGTCCTCATTTCCCCCGAGACTTTCTGTTTTCTCGTGGCTTTTCAACTTCCAGGCAGTTTTAATGCCATTATTTCTCACGATTGTTTGACTTCCAGGAGCTCAACTATAAAAAGGGTGCTTTCAGCCTCATTTTCACACATCCCATCTATTCCATTTTGCTCCATATCCACCTCACCATCTACTTAGGATTTAGATTATAGAGAGTTAAGAGCAAGTTGAAGGTGAAGATTGCACGGATTCTGAATCGGGTTTGCAACAGCTGTTCAAAAGCGCATCGGCTAAGCAATTCCTCTCCTTTCTTTTCTCTTTTCTCGTTAGATTTTTTTGCTTCCAGGTTATTATTTATTTTTGTGTTGATTTTTGGACTGTTGATCTTGGAATTGAGTTAAATTCTTGTGATTGAACCAATTTATGTTTTGATCTAAAAATACTTTGGATTTGTTGGGTCTATTCTATTGAATCCTAGACATCGATTTGCCAGTATGAAACTTGATCAATTTCTTGCTTGTTTTAAACATTTGGTGAAGAATTAAAAAGTGAAACTAGATGTTCAAAAACTAAGATTCAACTTAAGTGCATGGGATCTTAAGAAAAACTCAAAATTTAAGAAACCACTAAATTTGATATTCGCGTTCTTAATAATCTTAGGTTAATCAAAAACCCTTGAGAAATAGCAGTTGATTAGATTTAAGAATTTCATTCCAACTTGGAAGAGGGGTTTGGTAAATCGATTATTAGTTTTGGAATTACCCATCTAAAGAAAAGGGGTACTTGAGTTGGAAAATTACTTGATTTGATTAAATTCCTTAATTGATTATCTATTAGATTAGACAAGTAGCATAAATCCATTTCATTCACAAATTTTGGATTCGCTTTGCCTATCTTGAGGGAACATAACCTAGTAGATCAACCTAGTCTCTCTGAGATCGACCTTGATTTACAACAATGTTACCGTGTGCTTGCGGCCCTATCATGAACCCGCGAGTAGAATGTGTGTCCCGCTGCAACAGATCTAAATGCTTCAATTTTCAAGTCTCAACTGATGGCATGCATCATAAAATTTTATAATTATACTTGCTGAAGTATTAAATGAGACACCAATCTTGCTTATCAACCTCCAATTTCCAAATGGACGCACTGCGCTTGAAATATTGCTACCAAAATTGCATCCTCACTTCGATTATTCGTGCACATGTCTGATCTTATTACTGTTCATCAGCAATGTGAAAACTATTAGTTAGTTAGATAAACCTCCAAAGTAGTAAGTGCCAACATGGAAGTTGCAATGTGGAAGGTTGTGGATAATCACCAAAATGCCAATCAATAAAATTGGAGAAAATTTCATGTGCTCAATTTTATCTTCTGTAATTCATCATTTGGATTGTTTTGGTATCCGGAAATCGTCACAATGTGAAAGTAGTAAAAGATAATTGGACAATATTAATAGGTATTTTTATTTACCCCTTAAAATTTTGGCAAATGTTTTTTGCCCCTAAACTTTTTAAATTATTACTTATCTTTGTTCATTTTTACATTGAGGTGCTACAAACATCCAAAATTACAAAAAAGTGCCCTTATATTTATAATTTTTGTACTCCTGCTTCCTTTCCTTTAGCTGTTCGAAACTTAGTTTAGCCCTAACCTGGTTCTCTCAACTTTCAATTTGATCGATGCGACCTATAGTGGCCACGACAATGACCACCAAGATTATTGCTAAGGTTCCCATGGTCCGACGAGCTTTCCAACCCTACTCATGACATAATTTGAACTTTCTTTTTACCTTATAGGATAAGTCTCTCTCTCATATCCCTTTCTTTAATTGCCCAATATCCGACCATGCCTAGGTGAGAACACTAGCGTTTTTATTGTTAAAGGTCATCAATTAGTCTCCTTAAACAATGATTTGTCCATGTCATTAACTAATCAAGCCAAATTCAGGAGTATAAAAGGCACTCTTTTAAATTTGAGGATTTATAATACTTTGAAACAAAGATGGAGGAGGGCAAATAATAATCCAAAAAAGTTAGGGGTGTAAAACATATTTACTAAAATCTCAAGAGAGGAAAAAAATGTACTTCACAATATTAATAGTCTACCTCAGTGTGGCATTCAGGATTTAAACTTAAACTTTACTAACAATGTATAAAACTTTTACCAGTTAAATGATATTCAAGCTGCTATAAAGTTAACAGTACTAGATATTTAGTGTGATTTTGCTTAAAAAGTTGAAATAAAATAGAATTCAGAAATAAAACCAAAAAATACAAAGATAATTGTTGATTCTTGTTTCTTAATGTCACTTATTTGATTAAACTTATAAATGAAAAATTTTAATCAATGGTTACTTGAACGCATACTGTCAGACCTTGAGTAATATCTTAATTTTTTTACTATATTTGAGTAATATCATGATTTCAGTTTTTTTTCCTCAAAAAAAAAAAGGAAGAACCAAATATTGGGCATGAGAATTGGCAATTCAATAACTACATACCTAGATTTAAAAAATGACAACCTCGACACTCTTTTGTAGATTTTTATTACCATATGTACAAAATTTCCTATGAGGCAAAGAAACATTTTAGAGCTTTGCTTTTAATTAAATCATTTCCTTTCTATATTCCAAAATTTAATAGTAAAAGGGCATTTGTGAATGAAAATCAATTCAACTAAATTCATGAATTTTTCAGTAAGTCTTATGTAAGGCCGTCCTGCACAAGACATATCATAAAACTGATACTTTTATGATAAATTTTTATAATAATTGAGGTGACTGATTGTTTATGAAGGAGTGATTGTACTAAAGATTATTACTAGATGCACTATTAGTCATCTATGAATTAGAAAGATACTCTAAAACATATGATCAGTTACCGCAACACCTCAAAAAGGTCATAGGTAACGGAGTTTCTCTCATAGCAACTCTTATATAAAACGGTCTCATCCAGTAATTTGTATAATTTTTTTACAAATTACTATATGAGACCGTCTCATATAGGAGTTATTGTGAGATGGATTCTTTTACAAATAATATTTTTTGGAGTTTTGGGACAACTAATAATATCTGTTAGTTGATTTGTTTGATTTAGGGGTGATTAAAAGCCCTGCATAGTTACAAAAACCTAGCAAAGAACTTTCTTCTAATATATTCCTAGGCAAAGCCTAACCCCCCAACCCCTTACACATAGGAGTTCAGGCATTGAGCATAATATTGTGCAATACTCTTTTTTGTACACTAAAAGCATATGACATGAATTAATTGAATTATATATCTGATAATACATATGGGTTGGAGCTCCTTAACTCAAAATATGCTTTTATCTTCTTAGCTGAGATGCGATAAACTATAATAACTACCATATCTTAGCCAATATATCTGACTATTGTTGCCCTCTAGTTAAAAACCATTCTTGCCAGTAGTTCTATTCTCCAAAGATATTCAATTTCAACCATTGGCATAAACTCTTCTAGATTTGAACAAAAAAAACTCACATTTAAAGAAAAGGCGCCTATGGTCTTTAATGTCCTCACAAAGCACGCATGTCCATTCATCATTATTGGCACCCATATAATAAAGGCATGCAAGGAGGAAGAATTTTCTATGCTTTTCTCCTCTATTCATGGCCAGCTATCACATTACATATATACATCATCTAGCAGAGTTGTAATCAACTTCTAATCCTAATCCTTGCTTGACAAGTTGGAGCATATGGATTTATCATGTCCAATATGCCTTGAAGGAAGACAAATTGTTGCTCACCTAAAGCTTTTGTGAAGATGTCAACAAGTTGAACCTGAAAAGGTATGTAAGCTGTGACCAAATCTTTTGACAACAGTCATTCCCAAACAAATGACAGTCAATGTCGATGTGCTTGGTCCGTTCATAGAAGACTAGATTCTTGGTAATGTGAAGCGCTACTTGATTGTCACAATAGAGCTTCATGGGCTGAGTATGAAATTGTAACACCCTGAAACTCTAATTTTATTTCTCATTTACTAACCTTCAACCTACGTGGCAGCGAAACCTAATTAGGGTTTTACCGCCATATTTCCTTCTTGGAAATACCAGGCTGGATATCGAAATAACAATTAATACAATAAACTTAATAATACTTCAATGTCCACATTATTCAAACACTAGTGACATCTACTAAATCAAAACTAATATTCATAGAGAACTTTCTCTTAACAACTAAACTTTTATCTTCTTTGACTCATGCATTCGGGCCTCACTCTACTTTCAGTTCCCCAGTCCCATGCACGACTAAATCACCTGAAAACAAAACATTTTTCAAAAGTGCGAAAAACTCAGTAACCAATCATCCCTAACAGTCAACTACGTATACAAATTTATTTTGAAAACATTTTAATGGGGTAGGTAAAATAGCAAGACTCCTAAGACACATTTCTCATTAACATAGCCTTCCATGGTTATCAGCTCACATCGATGTAAATACATAATTTATGATCCAAACGCAACAGTTAGATTTTAGGTGAGCGACCCCACTGGGTCTCATAACCTGTGTTTTAGTTCAACACAGCCGCTTAATTCGTTCCTGACCTACTGCTACTCATGCGGTTACTGGTCAACCCTTTCCTGGCCTACCATCAACAAGGATGGTTACCGCTAACCTGGCCCACGTCTCAGCAAGAGCACGTGGCCGCTCACATGCATGAACTAGTTTCCCAGGGAATGCTAATGGCCCTCAATCCACACAGTCAGATTAAATCTCACCAAACTCAACCTTTATAGTTATTGATTTCATTTATCCCTATTAGAGATCGATTTAGCATAAATGAGTTCATTCAATCTCAGCCACTTCCCCCCAATGACAACTCCACAGCAGTAAAGTAGGAATTTCCAACAAAACATGACAGGGTCTCAATTGCATAGCATATCACATCATACAGATTCTGCTATGCAGTTACATTCAGTTAACTCATTATATCATCCCTTTAAATCAGTAAATAGGATAGTTCTTACCATGTTCATCGCACACAGTTACACACAACGCGGGGAAGGGTTAGAGCATGATTGTTACCTGGATACCGTACAAGTTACGGCTCGGTTACTATTCTGAACTTACTGCTCCGCACTTGGGCCAAAACATAGTCTACACTCAGTCTAAACTCAAATAAATTACCCCCTAATCTTTTTCTTACTTCCATAATTTTATAAAAATTTACCCATGCTTTTAGGGCCCCCAATTTAAGCCCAAATTAGGATCCAGATTCAGCCAGAACCTGGCCCCTACTCCAGAGGCCAAAACTTCTGGTCTCGATGTCTAATTTAAATTTTCTAGCCAATCTAGAAACTTTGAGTTGTTCTCTACACCTATCATGTTTAGGTTTTCACCTGGTTCCATCCCAATTTAGGTCATTTTCTCACTTATTTTAGCGGTATCAGTGACTGTCATGGCCTGGACAGTCTATGGTAAACTGGTTATAACTTAGGCCACGCTACCCCAATTGGACCAATTCCAAAACAAGGTTATGCAACACATTCTGAGGCATCCACCCTAAAAATTTGATGGTTTTTGGCTCACCACCCATGCTAGGTGAATTTTCAAATTGTCCATAGCTGCAGCCCACTTTCTAGCCCAGTAGAACCAGTCCAGATTTCCTAACCCGACTTTCTTGCCGCATAATTTTCGCACCTGACATTGAAAACTCGAATTCGTGCCCATTCTAGAAAAAGGAGCTTGTCCTCTGCAACTTTTGTGTTTTATGTTTTTGCTAATTCTCTTAGTATCTAGGCCGAAAACCCTGAAACATGCAAACTGTCCTTGACTATCCTAGTCCGGATAGTCTCCTATGAACAGAGCATAACTCTTTCAATACACATTGAAATCCATTAATTCAAAAGGCGTAACGTAGAGGAAGTCTTGGCCCATCTATCCTCCAAATTTGATGATTTTTAGGTAAGAATATCAATGAAATATTGTTTTTAAAATTACATGTATTTTCTGTCCTCAATAGTGGCATGCGCCCATCAAACCTCAATCCAAAACCCGACCTTTTTACTCCAATAATCATGTTTTTAAGTCTTGGGATAACCCATGTAAAAATCCAATGATCCTTCCCCCCTAACCAAGTTGTATAAGTTAAGGAGAACCTACAATTTGATACCAAAAATACAAGAAAAACATTACACGCTTACCTTGATGTAAATTTGAGAGAGAAGCAATTTGAGTGTCGAACTCTTTGGGCGTTAAATCGGAAAACAAATATAAGAATGAAATTTAATGTTTCCTATTCGAATTTCGCATAAACCATGAAATCTAAAAAAAAAACTACAAAGGTTTTAGGATGTTCTTGTATAGGGTGCATAGGGGTGCAGCCCGCTTACTGCCAAGGGGGTACGGCAGCCGGCTGTGGTTATAGTGGCCAGCGATCACTGCTGCGGGGGAGGGGGAGAGAGAGAACGCGAGAGAGAGAGAGAGAGAGAGAGAGAGGGCATGAGAGAGAGAGAGAGCACGAGAGGACTAGAGAGAACGAGAGGAAGAGAAAGAAAGAGATGACTTCAGAGAGAGCGGGTTTAGGGTGAAGGGCCGGTTCGCTAAAGGGGAAATTAGGGATTAGGGGGCCGGTTGGCCAAGGGGAAAAGAAAAGAGAAAAAAAGAAAGAGAAAAAAAGAAAAGGAAAGGAAAGGAAATTGAAGAAAAAGAAAAAAAATAAAACACATTCTAGGGTTGGTTTAGGTGAGTTTAGGAGGAAAAATTTAAATTTCAAAATAAAATAGATAGGAGGAAAAATAAATGAAAAGGGTAAATTATTGAGTTATGAAGCATAACCCGCAAGTATTTAAATCGAGGAAAAACAAAATATCCCGGATGAAAAAAAAATAAATATTTTAGAAAAATTTAAAAGACACAACTCGTGGCGAAAGGGCTTGGAACGAGTTGGATTACAAGAGTTGGTCCATGTCATAAGATTTCCTAATTTGATTTTCCGGGGTTTTACATACTACCCTACTTAAGAAAGTTTCGTCCCCGAAACTTCACTAAATGGTGACACCTACTATTATGAACATGAATTTTTCAAGGTTTCACATACTACCCCACTTAAAAGGTTTCGTCCTCGAAACTTACACGCACCTGGCTATAGGAGCAAATGAAGGTATTTGTCTTGCATTTCCTGCTCTGACTCCCAAGTAGCTTCAGACATCTCGTCGTTGGCACAAAAGACGTTCACCAGGGGTGCCGTCTTCCTTTTGGGGGTACTTTTCCTGCCGATCTAGGATTTGTATAGGCTGTTCCTCATACGACAGGTCTTCCTGGAGCTGCATAGGATCAGACTCAATTATGTGTGAGGGATCTAGAATGTATTTCGCAACTGCAATAGGTGGAATACATTGTGTACTCTTGGGAGTTCAAGCGGTAGCTCCAGTCAATAAGCTACTTCCCCAATTCTCTACATGACCGGGTATGACCCAATGTACCTCAGGCTGAGCTTTCCTGCCATCCCAAATGTCGCGACTCCCTTGGTTGAGGAAATTCGGAGGAATACCTGATCTTCTACTTGGAACTCAAGGGGTCTACACCTCCGGTCAGCATAGCTCTTCTGGCGGCTCTCATTCGCTCCTGGATCACCCTTATTTTATTCATAGTTGCTTGGATTAACTCTAACCCAATAGTCGAAGCTTCCTCAATCTCTTACCAACAGAGCGGTGTTTTGCATTTCCTCCCATACAGTACTTCGTACAGGGCCATGCCAATACTCACGTGGTAGCTGTTATTGTAAGAAAACTCGATCAGTGCCAGCTACTTATCCCATACACTTTTAGAGTCCAAAGCCCAAGCCCTTAGTATATCTTCTAATATCTGAATAATGCGTTCCGTCTGTCCATCCATAGTAGGCTCGAAGGCAATACTAAAATGCAGCAACATCCCAAATGCTTCCTGTACCTTTTGCCAGAAATCTGACTAAAACCTGATGTCTCGATCCGACATGATAGAGCTAGGTACCCTGTGTAGTCGCACTATCTCCTCAAGGTATGCTCGAGCTAATTGGTCCTGGGTCTAAGTATTTCTCATGGCTATGAAGTGTGTTGTTTTTGTGAGCCTATTCGCGATAACCCAGATCACGTTATTCTTCCACTGTGTCAAAGGTAGGCCCATCACGAAATCCATGGATACCGAGTCTCACTTCCACTCAAGGACTTCCAGGGGTTGTAAGAGTCTCGTTGGTTATTGATGTTCTATCTCACCCTTTGACAAGTTAGGCACTTTACCACGTAATCGACCACTTCTTGTTTCATGTTACTCCACCAGAATGTCTGCTTTATGTCCTTGTACAACTTATTTCCCCCAGGGTGCACCGAGTGTGGAGTATTGTGACCCTTGTCTAAGAGTTTCTTCTTAAGTGCCTCTACGGATGGCACACACACCCGGTTATGAAATCGAATGGTGCCATCTTTATGAATTATAAACCCAGGTGCTTTTTCCACCAATATTTCCTCCCTGATCTGTTCGAGTTAGGGGTCCATAGTCTGGGCTACCTGGGTCTCTTCTATGAGCATCGGCTGCGCTTCTAAGGTGTAAAGTATAGGTTTGACCCTCGGGGTGATCACATTAAGTTCTAACTTCCGAAATTCCTCACATAATTCATTTGGAAGTGCTAGCAAGCAATCCAGTGTTGGGTATCGTCAACGGCTCAACGCATCTGCTACTACATTGGCCTTCTTGGGATGGTACTGAAAATGGACATCGTAGTCTTTTAGAAATTCTAGCCACCTTATCTACCTCAGATTCAGTTCATTCTGTGAGAAAAGGTATTTCAAACTCTAGTGGTCGGTGAAAACTTCACAACATACCCTATACAGGTAATGCCTCTAGATCTTAAGTGCAAACACGACCGCTGCTAACTCCAGGTTGTGAGTCGGGTAATTCCGCTCGTGCGTCTTAGGCATAAGCTATGATACGGTCCTCTTGCATTAATACACACCCTAAACCGCTCCTAGTGGCATTGCTATACACTACGAAATCTTTATCAATAGTAGGTAAGGCCAATATCGGCACACTCGTTAATATCTTTTTAAGCTCTTGGAACGCTTCCACACATTGTTCTGTCCATTCATACTTAGTGACCTTCCTAATCAAGTTGGTAAGCGGGGTGGCAATCTTCGAGAAATTTTAAACAAATCTATGATAGTACCCCGCCAAACCCATAAAACTCCTCACTTCCCTAGGGTTCTTAGGTCTAGGCCAGTTTGCGATAACCTCTATCTATTGGGGATCCACCGATACTCCCTCGTTGGATACTATGTGTCCCAAGAATGCTACTTTCCTCAGCCAAAACTCACACTTCGATAATTTGGCATACAACTCATTTCTCCTCAATACTTCCAAGGCTGTCCGTAGACAGTAGGTATGCTTCTCTAGGGTCCTCGAGTAAATTGGGACGTCATCTATGAATACCACGATGAATTGATCCAAGTAGTGCCTGAAGACCCTGTTCATAAGGTCCATGAATGTTGCCAGTGCGTTGGTGAGGGCAAAGGGCATCAGCACAAACTCATAGTGTCCGTACTGGGTACGGAAGGCAATCTTAGATATATCCTCATCCCTGATTCAAAGTTGATGGTACCCTGAACGAAGGTCTAGTTTAAAAAAGGTCCTCGCACTCCATAACTGATTAAATAGGTTATCTATCCTCGGCAGAGGGTAGCGGTTCTTGAACGTTATTTTGTCCAGCTCTCGGTAGTCTATACACAGTCTTAAGGTCCATCCTTCTTCTTCATAAACAAAGCCAGGGCCCCCTACAGGGATGTACTAGGCCGGATATACCTCTTCTCAAAGAGTTCCTCCAACTGTTTTATTAATTCTTTCGATTCCACCGGTGTCATCCGATAAGGTGCCCTAGAGATAGGTGTGGCTCCAGGGATCAGGTTGATACAAAACTCCACCTCTCTAAGTGGTGGCATGCTAGTGATTTCATCGGGAAACACATATGGAAATTCCCTCATTATAGGGATGTCCTCTAGGGAGGATTCTACATCCTCGGTTTTCACTATGTGACATAGGAATCCCTCGCATCCTTTGCCTAACAACTTACGAGCTTTCATTACCGACACCAATTTCACTCCTATTCTGGGTCTCTGACCCCTATGCACTACCTTTTCCCAATTGGGCTCCTTTAGGGTGATTTTTCATCTTGGGCAGTCTATCTGAGCCTGATATTTAGCTAACAAGTCCATCCTCAAGATAATCCCAAAATCAGTTAACTCAAACCTATATAGGTCTGCCAAAGACTCACATTCATATATTCTGATAGGGCAATCCTCCTATGGCTCCTCACACATCACAGTCTTCCCATAAGGGAGAGTCACAGATAGCAATGAAGATTTACAGGTGGGGACTAGTCCTAAGGTCTCAACCAGCTTAACAGAAATAAATGACTGCGTGGCACCTGAATCAAACAAAACATCTACTGGCTGAGTTAAGAGGGAGAAAGTACCCGTCAAAACATTAGAAGCATCCTCTACTTCCTCCTTCTGCATCACATAGACTCTACCCCCATTGTTTCGGGACAGCTGGTTGGGAGGTTGGGCCTAAGCTTGTTGAGGTGCCCGGTTCTGCTGATCGGGTTTGGCCGCCTGCCCTCCCCTATTCTGATGTGGTTGCTAGGGTCGCTGCTTTTGCCCTTGACCTTGGCATTATCCTTATATTGTAGGAGGTGGAGGAAGTGGGTAATCCCGAACCTGATGCTGAGGGCTTCCACAATAAAAGCACCTCTTCACCGAGCGGCATTCTCTAGCATAGTGACCCAGCTACGCGTTGTAGGTTACCTTAGGTTGTGCATTAGTGTGCTGGCGTCCCCAATTAATTCTATTCGAGTACTGATTCTCGGTGGGCCGACGATATTGCTCTTGCTGTTAGAAGTTACCTCAGTTATCCTCCTCCCTCTTGGTTCCCCGCTGCTCATTGAAGTAGTTACTTCGTTCTTTTATCGTCCGTTTTACGTTGACCGCAGTGTTGTATAGGTCAACGTGAGAGGCGTACTGTTGTACTGAGATCCGCCTTTTGATGGTGGGGTTTAGCCCGGCCTCAAACCGGTTCATCTTCAGCCTTTCATTAGCTACGAAGGCTAGGGCAAATCGTGAGAGGTCCATAAATTTGGAGGTGTACTCGAGTACGCTCATGTTCCCTTACTGCAGTTGTATGAACTTGCCCTTCTTGGCCTTTTGGAGAGAGATAGGGTATAAATGATCCTTGATCATTTCCTTGAACTTGTTCCAATCAAATCCGGGTTCGTATTGCCTCTCCCTCACCGTGGCCCACTTGAAGTCAGCCTTGTCCTTCTAATAGAACACGGCGAAACCCACCTACCACTCCTCAGGGGATTGGAGTGCATCGAACCGCTTCTCCATGTCCCTAATCCAATCCTCAAAAGTCATACGATCGGGAGTGCCATCGTAGATGGGTGGGTGATGGCTCGTGAATCTTTTAACCATATAGGAGTTATCCTCCTCGACCTTTTTTTCCCAAGCCTCTATTAGCCGCTGTAACTGCTCATTCTGGAGTTGTAGTTGTTTCCTTTGTTTCTGTAGCATCTCCAGTAGCTACAAGTTGGTGAGTTCAGCTCTAGTGGGCGGATTAGTCTCGTCCACCTGATTGCGAGACCTATTCCCATTCCCAGGATACAGGGCCTCCAGCCGTTCCTGGAGGGTCGATATGTTAACCTCCTAATTCCCAGTTGCTCTTGTAGCATGATGAGATTTGGTTTGAGATTCGTTGTTGTTTCCCGCCATCCTGTTTGTGAAATAAGTTGGGTTTAGTTCCCTTCCTAATAGTTCATTTCCTACTTACTATCAGGGTTCAATAACACAGTATATACTAGTGCATTAGACATCATTTGACATTTTAGCATTTCACCACATCCATGTGGTATAATCACTGCATCCCATACTCATGCATTTCACATCATACAGGTATCATGTTCACATAATTCACATCTTTCACACCAGAAAACACTGATATTAAGATAATTCAAGGAAATTTTATTGCATAAAAAAATTCTAATATCATAAGTGTTCCACACTAATACTTTTTATTACATCACAGTTTATAACTCTATTAGCCACAGTGGTTTGATAACAAAATCAAAAAGGTAACTAGCAATACTGCCTTACCGAAGAAAAAATAAAATAAAATAAGCTTTAAAATGCTATAAATTTCTACCAGTCGGGGGCGTCTAGTAGACAGGTACCCCCACACATCTGACCACATCTGCCTCTCTTCCAGTGGGTCATCCCTATTATAAACTCGCCCCTTCTCTTCATAGCATCAAAATCTATCTCAGCTCCTAAGCCTTCAGGTCCTTCGGTTTGGTCATCCTGCATAATAAACTCCCTCCTTTCCTTTTCATGGTCTCCCTTGGGATTCTCTCCCTCGATCTGCTCTGTCTCGCACTCACTCGAGTCTCCCTTAAAGTCTTCACTTCCCATCAGTTATCCCTCACTCACCTCAGAATCTTCCTCGGGGTCTTCCTCAGGATGCTCCTCTTCCTTTGGTTCTCCTACGCTCGGGTCGTCCTCTGGGTCCTCCACGGTATCTTCCTCCTCCTTAGGTTCCCTCTCACTAGGGTCTTCCTCAGGGCTCTCCTCAGGGCCCTCATTGGGATCCTCCTCCTCCATGAGTTCCCTCTCACTAGGGTCTTCCTCAGGGTTCTCTTTAGGATCCTCAACGGGATCCTCCTCCTCCATGAGTTCCCTCCTACAAGGGTCTCCCTCAAGGTTCGCCTCCTCTATTGGTCTCACCTCATTAGGGTCATCTCCTTCTTCTTTAGAGTCTCCGTCCTCATCTGTAAGCTCGTCTCCCGAGGCTGGGGCATCCTCTTCACTAGCTGTGGGAATACGCACTAGGTTGTGGGGTCCCTCCAACCTCAAGTAGTTTATTAGATCGACTACACTCACCCCTATGGGCTCCCAGTCACACCAACAGCACCTCCCCCACGGGCGAGGATCACAAGCCCGGGGGTGTAGCTCTTCAACTCGATAGTGCAACTCAGTGTCCCTCTTCAGGGTCAGTAACAGGAAAACCACTTGGTTATTCTCAATCCCCACGTAGCTATTGGGCCTATTCTCCCGATATCTTGCTAACACCCACCTCATATGTCGTATTTGGTTCCACACACTCTGACCCGACTTCTTAGCTAGGTGGTCATGCAGACAAGGACCTCCCATGCAACCACAGTGCTGGATAGCCTCTATTCCTATACGAAGCAAGTACACATAAGATTTGTATCCAGAACATTATCTTACATTCATTAAACACTATATACAGATATATGCAGCCCCTGCCCGTGCTACACTCTCTATCCGAACGATCCTTAAGTCAGCCAGTTTTAGTTCTTAGGCTTTTATAGTCTTTTGAGCGAGCCTTCAGATTAGTTAACCTGAGCTCTAATACCACTTTGTAACATCCCAAGTGTGACTTAAAAAGGATCGAAGTGATGACTTATATCACCAAAAGGTACACCTTTCTTTTCGGGAAGCCCACTCTTAAGAACTCCACAATTAAGCATGCTTGCGGGATAGCAATCTTGGGATGGGTGACCTCTTGGGAAGTTTCCCAAGCGGCGTATGAGCGAGGACGAAGCACGACGGAAAGACTTGTGGTGATTTATGGGGCCAGTCAACGATCCTTGATGCTGTTATTGCTAAGACCCGCAACCGAGAGGGGTCGGGGCATTACAGAAATACACTAAGAGATAAAAGAAACGATTTAAGCCAAATAAGATCACTCGTAACTATGGCCATGGCTTGGTATTCACCTTCTGCAGAGGAGCGAGATACTATACTTTGTTTCTTTGTCTTCCACGAAACAGGTGACCCTCCAAGGGTAACAAAATATCTCATCGGTGATCTACGCGAAAGGAGCAAGCTCCCCAATCAGAATCACAATTATGCATAGATCTGTAACAGTAAACCACTTCTCAACAAGAGTCCTTGTCCAAGATTTCCTTTTAAATACTACAAAACTCGTTTTGCTACCTCAAAATGTTCCTCCTTTGGTTGTTACATAAATTAAGAGAGAGGATGTGAAAAGCATAACACAACTCTGGTCTGGTAATGCGAAGATAAATGAGGTGACCAAACAATCTCCTGCATGATGTAGGGTTATTTAATAGCAGGCCATCAGCAAGTGCTAGCTTGTGATTTGGTTCATGAGGAATACTGCGAGTTTCGCACCAAGGAGTCTGCACTCATTAACAATGCCAATGGCATATTTTCTTTGACATAGGACGATCCCTTGAGGACTGCGAGTGTAACGCCCCCAAAATGCTAATGACATGATTTATGGAAAACCGCAGCAGAAGACTTAATGATAGAAAGTGCTACCGCCTGTCCTGATAAAGACAAGGCTCACTGAAACCACTTAATCTTGTGACTCATGTTCACAATCAAAATGTCTATTAAACTGAAACACTGTAAGACCAAAGTCCATAATAGTCCAAGTTCAATACAATCGATTTAATCACATCATGCGCTAACTCGCACTCCAAACTACACAAGTATATTGAATATAGACCCAACTTGACCCTATGGTCGATCCCAAGATTTAGGCTATGCTGAATCCACTGTGAGCAACCGATGACTTCCAAAAGGGCTTGCTAAATAGAGAAACATGTGATACTTCATCACCTAAAATGGAAAACATGAAAACAATTCAAAAATGTGAGCTAAAACTCAGTAAATGCAATCCTATATTGTAACATCAGCGTAGAAATACTGTTGAAGGATACCCGCTTTTGTAATTCATTTAGTTTGCAATAGCAATGAGAATGAAAGTAATATGAAGTTGAATTGCTCATTATTATCTGGATTTGAATCCCTTGCAATAATATGATCTATACATAGGTGTACACTTGCCAATCTGATCAAGAGTTGGCCTGAAGTCGCATGGGTAAATGATGGGCTGACACCCTATAGATGACAATTGACGGGGTCACAAGTTAAATGGCAAATCACTGTATAAACTGATTCATTGATAAAATCATCAACAATTGTAATTTGATAAACATGTTTTACATTCTGAAGATACAGACAATAGACGTACCATGAGTCTTTAAAAATGTCATATGACTTGATAGAAGTCAGCTATTTCATAAATGCCATTTGACTTAATAAATATGTTCTGACTTGATAACAACGGGAATGGTAACTAGGCCTCGACTCTGTTTTATAAATGCCATTCTACGTATGTGTAGTCAGTAAATGATCCTTGCTCGCATAATTGAGTAAAAGTATGTGTAATAAAAAAATGAGTAATTAAATGGTATACAAAACTTGGGTATTTCAATAGAACTTTAAAACTGAATTGATGAAAGTAATTAAATCTGATATAAAGTAAATTAAAGTAAAATAGACCACAATGAGCTAAAATGAGATTACAAAGGAAAAGGCCTTGATGGTGACCAATGGGAGAGTGGTTTTGGCCTTTTCCGAAATAGGTTGCTGATATGGGATTAAGGCTCGCTAATGTATGGCTTGGTTCAAGATAATAATGAGTACACTAGATTGGCTTGATAAATATATTTGATACATTCTGAATTGAGTAAGTAATAGAGGTCTGAGGCCAACAGAGATATATCTTGGTTCAAAATAGCATAAACTACAATAACTTAGTCTGATAAATATGGTTTCTGATTCAAAAATTCTCCCACTTCCCATATTCCATTCATAAATCCATGAGATACAAAATTCTATCCCAATGAATCATTGAACTCAATAGAAGCTATTAAGCTCACTAAACTTGACATTTTCTTTGCAAAATTCGTAATTTATTCAAAGCTTATAAACAAGCTCCCAAATTGTATACTTATCTTCTTCTTTCTCATTAATCAAGTTAAAAGCTCTATGAAAGTCCATAATATATCAATTTCCTCCTTAAATGACCTTACTCAGGCCAAAATATACAAAATGAGTGCATCATCAATCTCACTCAATATTTATTATTGCTCTTTACACAATTACTCAAAATGATTCCAAAAATCACTAAGCTCAAAATACTCAACCAAAATTCACGAAATCTTGTAGCAAATTGAAAAATAATATGAAAAATTGATAGTAAAATTTTCAGAATTTTGCTCCAAGTATACGCTGTACAAAAATTGTAATAACAGCCCAATTTGCCCCAAAGCAGGTCAGTTCACTTCAAAAATTCATAACTTTCACCCTTGATCTCAAAGGGAGACCTAAAACCCCAATATGAAAATATTAAGAAGTCCCAAAAAATTTTCCGTTGCAACACAAAACATGATTCCCACAATAGGGTTCGCAAAATGAGGCCAAAACACAAGTGTATCAGTTTCGGTCTAACCTCTGTAGTTCTTGTAAAACACCCATAACTTTGTCCACATAATTTGGATTAAGGCAATTCAAAAGGCCCTATTTTCTAAAATTTTCAGCCCTCACTGTTTTAACTTTTCCCTCTCTTTTCACACAAATCCTCAACTTAAACCATTTTTTAAAAACATGTAAATAAGCTTTGGTCCATCCCAACATCATACAAAACCACCGCACTTAATTTCACTTCATAATCACATCCAATAAAGATTATTTTTCAATCAAATACACACATAAATCAAGCTTAATGCTAATTTAATCCAAACTATACATTACTTGCCAAAACCTTAGTTTATGGCCAAGTCGGACTCACTCCAACTCATTTCAAATCACCAAAAATATCATCACAAACGCCAATAGGTTAGAAGATGACCAAATTAAAAATAAAAAAATCAAAATCCAACACTTTGACATTAAGCTTCCATGAACGTCATTACCCTTAAACCCTAGCATGCTCGAAGCTTATTTCAATCAATAAAAAATCAAAATAACCCTTGATTCTATCAATCCAATATGATCAACAACCTTAAATAGCAAAACAAGTTTAAAAACCAAAAATCTAAAAAGACAAGTTTAAGGTTACTCACTTTAAGTTTAAAGAAAAGTAGAGATGGAGGAGATATTTGATGGTTTGAGGATGGAGGATGGTGGCTAGAGGTGCTAGGGTGTTGGGGGAGGTTGGAGGTGGCTTCATTTAAATAAATAGATATGGGTTAGGGCTGGATTATTATAGCATTCCCCTTTGATCATCTACGCAATGCCACCTCAAGTATGGATAGTTGGTTTCTGCTGCTTCCCTACAAAAAGGTATGATTAGCCCAAAGTGCACAGTTGCTTAATCATGCAGTTGAGTATCTAGATTTTCAGTTACTTTGCTGGCTCGATTACTCTCGATGCTTCTTCTAGCTTATTCTTATACTGCTAGACATCATTTGAGATTATGCCCTTATCAAAATGTCCTCATCTAATGTTCTTAATGTACCACATGATCTTCCCTCGTCAGACTAGTCTAAGATCCACCCTAAGTTCGAATTACATTCTAGAATGAACATGGTTAGAGATGAAAATAATGAAATTGGTAGTCAAGTGAGTCATTAAGAACAGAAGAAATAAACAATAAGGGTAGAAAAGATTTACAAAGAAGGGATTAATATGGGGTGGTTAGAATAAAGATAACCATAAGTGTATCATCAATTGTGAAATATAATGCCATAAGAATTGTCATTTATAAAAATGGATGATAAAGGATCCAATAAATAATCAGCCAAGGAGAAAGATGGCCCGGTTATACTCGAGCTTAACGGATGAATTGAAAACAAGATGACAAGCAACTGAGCTTCAACTAGGTAACTTTATAGCCACAAGCAACAACATAAGTGCAGTAGATAGATATGACAAGCAATGTGCAATAAATAGAGAGATAGATTAGATAAGCAAAGTGCAATAGATAGACAGATAAATAGATAAATGGATTGGATGAGCAAAGTGCCAATGGATAGATAAATAGATTGAGCAAGTAATAATAGGAACATGCCTTTACTCATATGAAGTCAATTCGAGTACAACAATAAGATTAAATAGAGAGTGTAGAAGTTTACTTATCAGAATGTAAGATATATATGTTGGAGTTGAAGTTCAAAATAAAGGGAGTAAGGGGATTATGACAATCGCAATTACCCACACCACTAAAAGTTGAATTACATTATGAACTTAAAACAAGTTGTACGAGCTTATTATTATGAATAGATGAGATACAAGGTAGATGTGTGAATTGGCTCTCAGCAGAATGAACTACAACTCATGATCATGAAATAAAGATGGTGAACGTCGAGAGCACTAAAATGTTGACAACCATATAAGGTCAGACAAAAATATATTGCACATTTAAAAATGGGTTTGCAAAGACATGGAAGATCATGCTAATAGGAAATATCGAGTTAAAATGCAAGAAAGATTAAACAATATTGGATAGTATCAAGTTTTGAAGATGAGACAAGCAAAAAATTTCAAGAATTCCTATAAAAAGGGCATTCTTGTAAAAGATCAACTGCAATTGCATGGTTTAGTGTGATCTTTGGACTTCAAATCATTCCGGGAAATGACTTCTGTTGATGGCAGTTAATCCTATAAACCATTTATTCAAGATATAGGGCACTTGTCTTTGATAATGATCTTGTTCAACTCTCTATTTGTAGTACACAACCATGAGGTTCTGCCTTCCTTCTTTACACATATAAAACTGGGGCTTTCCCACGGTGACACATTTGGTTAAATGACACCGTTCTATAATAATTCATCTTACTAAATCTTTAGTTCTTTGAACTTTACTAGCGGTCATATGATAGGGGCTCTGAAAATGGATTAAACACCTAAAACTAAGGTGATCTGAAAATCAATGTTTCTTGGGGGAAAACAGTCCTGAAAGTCCACAGATGAAACATCTCTAGATTCACAAACTGTAATTATGGATATGTATATACCGACTGTAGTTGGCATATCACTAACATTCAATGCATTGCTGACGCGATAACTCATTTGCTTATATAATGCCGTTAGGCAGAAATGGGATTTTTCTTCCCACGGTCCATAGCAACACGTGTCTAGTCTTTCCTTATTTCTAAGCTAACCTTAAGATATTTAGAAGTCATCTTCTATAAGTACATAGTCAGTTCATCCCCATAATGATAACAAGGTCTGCCAATCAAACTGGATTGAATGCCTAATGAATATGGTTCCAGTAGAACTAATAAAGGTATATTTATAAAAGATAACACATTCAGCTGCTTACTGGTCTCAGTAAATTTAAAAGACAGGAGGAGGATATAAAGTGTAAAGAGATGTGACAACACTATAAACTCTTGTAAAGATATTTCTTGATTGGTGGTAAAGGACAAGCATGTAAGCTGAATGAATGAAAGGATGACGATTCGTAATGAAAGAGGTAAGGCATATAAATGACCTGCATATACAAGACATACAGTTTATTGATAATGGTCATGATAGTAAAGTAAATGAATGATATTATGAAGTTGAGAGGAAGTATTAAGTACTGAAGGTGAAGAAATCTAATAGATTCCTAAAAGGCATTTGAAAAGTCATACGGTACCCGTATGTGAGTAAATCACGGAAGATAAGGGCCATCACCACCAGAAGCGAAATTTTGCTCTTCTAGTGTCTAAAAGGCCAATACATCAAGATGAAGGAGTCAGTCTTATTACTGAACATGATGGCATCCATCAATAACACATTCTGTAAATGGAAGTTTTGGGTAGGCATATAAACTTCGAAACTGCTAGCAGAAGGAAATAGCACAAATCGTTGTTTATCATTAATAAGATAGGCTGTACTAGTAAAGAAAGGATTACCAAAATAACTTGGGTAACAACATGCAGTCATAGCCATAGTGTAGTATGCCAACATGACGTTACAGTGCTATAGAAACAAGAACAATATGGATCCATTTAATTGCTGAGAGAGCGCTCAATGACTGGGTTTGAAGCAACTAAAGGCTTTGCAAGCAATAAATGAATAGTGCCCAAATCGAAGCAAAGAGTTAAAGTAGGTGACAGTAAAAATATGAACATAGTGATGACTGAACTATAAGTAGAATGGGTCAAATATGCTTAGCAAGAACTGCAAATCACACGATAACGCATACCAGGGGTCATTATAGGCTCCATTATGGAAACTAAGAATTAAACGATTATGATTATCAGGATTTGAATCGCCTATGAGAAAGGTTGCTCAGACGTGTTTAAAGGACTCCACACAGACTACATATGAGATTTTACATAAACACTCCATCAAAAATCACGAGAGTGTTGGTGGCAAAGAAATGATGCTTCTGAACAATTCAAGGTAACTAGGGCAGAAATATGTCAATGATAGGAAGTAATCGAGGTTTACATCTAACTTGACACTATATTAATCTCATAAGAAGTTGCAAATGGCATCCCCACATCAGGTCTCAACCATCACTGTACTCAAGATCAGGTATATTAACACACCTCAATAAAACTCTCAAATCCCAGACAGAGTTCTCTCTAAAAGCTAACTAAAACCCAGCCTAAAGCCTTACAATAGATACCTGAAATGGAGAGAAACACTTCAATAGCTCAACGGCCGCACGCCGGAGTTCATAATTCAACGGGTCACACACCCGGAGCGCACGATTGTAAAACTTTAAACAAATGAGAGAAATAAAACATACAATACAACTCTTAGATAAATGAGAGGATGTCTCACTAGCAAGTAGCCGAAATCTTTCTACAATCCAAATTGCTAATGCTCGAATCTCATGATATTACCAAATGATTGAGTTACCCGAATGGAAATGGTTCCTCTATATATGCTCATACATATGAACTTATAGTCAATAGCTCATTTAACTGGTCCAACATAACTTATACACTCCTTAATAGCTAACTCATAAACACTTGACGCCTCACAATGGCCACTAAAACCTTAGCTCTAATACCAAATCTATAACACCCCCGAAATGCTAATGACACGATTTATGAAAAACTGCAGCAGAAGACTTAATGATCAAAGGCGCTACCACCATTCTGATAAAGACAAGGCTCACTGAAACCACTTAATCTTGCGACTCATGTTCACAATCACAATATATATTAAACTAAAACACTCTAAGACTAAAGTCCACAACAGTTCAACTTCAATACAATCAATTTAATCATACCATATGCTAACTCGCACTCCACACTGCACAAGTATATTGAATATGGACCCAACTTGACCCTATAGTCAATCCCAACATTCAAGCTATGCTGGATCCACTGTGAGCATTTGATGATTTCCAAAAGGACTTCCTAAATGGAAAAACTTGTGATATTTCATCACCTAAAATAGAAAACAGAAAAATAATTCGAAAATGTGTGCTAAAACTCAGTACATGCATTCCTGTATTGCAAAATGAGTATAGAAATACTGTTGTTGGGTACCTGCTTTTGCAATTCATTTAGTTCGTAATAACAATGAAAATGAAAGTAATATGAAACTAAATTGTTTATTGTTATCTAGATGTGAACCCCTTGCAATAATATGATTTATACATAGAAGTACACCTGCTAATCCGATTAAAAGTTGGCTTGAAGCCGTGCAGGTAAATGATGGGCTAACACCTTATAGACGACAACTAATGGGGTCACAAGTTAAATGACAAATCACTGTATAAACTGATTCATTAATAAACTCATTAAGGGTTGTAGCTTGATAAACATGTTCTGCTTTCTGAAGATACAGGCAATGGACGTGCCTTGAGTCTTTAAAAATATCATCCAACTTGATAAAACTCAGCTATTTTATAAATGTCATCTGACTTGATAAATATGTTCTGACTTGATAACAATTTTGTATAACGAAGAACGATAACTAGGCTTCGACTCTATTTCATAAATGTCATTGTAGGTATGTGTAGTCAGGAAATGATTCTTGCTCACATAATTGAGTAAGTATGTGTAATAGAAGTTGAGTAATTAAATGGTATACATAACTTGGGTATTTCAATATAACTTCAAAACTGAATTGATGAAAGTAATTAAATTCTATGTGAAGTAAATAAAAGTAAAATAAACCACAATGAGCTGAATGAGATTACAAAGGAAAAGGCCTTGATGGTGACAAATAGGAGCGTGGTTTTGGCCTTTTCTGAAATGTATTGCTAATATGGGTTTAAGGCTAGCTAATATATAGCTTGGTTTAATATAACAGTGAGTACACTAGATTGGCTTGATAAATACATTTGATACATTATGAATTGAGAAAGTAATACAGGTTTGAGGCCAAAAGAGATATATCTGGGTTCAAAATAGCATGAACTGTAATATCTTGGTCTGATAAATATGATTTCTGAGTCAAAAATTCTCCCACTACCTATATTTCATTTATAAATCCATTAGATATAGAATTCCATCCCAATGAGTCATTGAACTCAATAGAAGCTATTAAGCTCACTGAACTCGGTATTTTCTTTGTAAAATCCATAATTGATTCAAAGCTCCTAAACAAGCTCCCAAATTGTATACTTATCTTCTTCTTTCTCATTAATCAAGCTAAAAGCTCTATGGAAGTCCATGAATATTCATTTCCTTCTTAAATAAACTTACTTAGCCCAAAATACACAAAATGAGTGTATGATCAATCTCACTCAATCTTTATTATTGTTCTTTACACATTTAATCAAAATGCTTCCAAAAATCACCAAACTCAAAATACTCAACCAAAATTCATGAAATCTTATAGGAAATTCAAAAACAATTAGAAAATCTATGGTAAAATTTTTAGAATTTTCGTCCAAGCATATGCTACACGAAAATTACAATAATGGCCCAATTTACACCAAAGCAGGTTAGTTCACTTCAAAAGTTCATTACTTTCACCCTCGACTTCAAATGGAGGCCTAAAACCTCAGTATGGAAAGATTAAGAAGTCCAGAAAAACTTTTTTTTGCGACATAAAACATGATTCCCACAATAGGGTTTGTAAAATAGGGTTAGAATATAAGTGTGTTAGTTTTGGTCTAACCTATGTTGTTCTTGTAAAATACCCATAACCTTGTCCATAGAACTTGATTAAGGCAATTCAAAAGGCATTCGAAAGCTAACACATGGAACTATCTATCGACCAAAAATCATAATTTGTTAGCAGGCCGATCATTGGCAGTTTAATCCCAAAGTAGGTCCTATTTTCTGAAATTTTCAGCCCTCACTGTTTTAGCTTTTCCCTCTCTTTTCACACAAATTCTCAACTTAGACCATTCCTTTAACGCATGTAAACAAGCTTTGGTCCATCGCAAGATCATACAAAACCACCGCACTCAATTTCACTTTATAATTATATCCAATAAAGATCATTTTTTAATCAAATATATGCACAAATCAAACTTAATGCTAATTTAATCCAAACCATACATTACTTACCAAAACCTTGGTTTATGGCCGACTTGGACTTATTCCAACTCATTGCAAATCACCAAAAACATCACCATAAACACCAATAGGTTAGAAGATGACCAAATCAAAATAAAACAATTAAAATCCAACACTTTAACATTAAGCTTGCATGAACATGATTACCCTTAAACCCTAGCACGCTCCAAGCTTATTTTAATCAATAAAAACATCAAAATAACCCTTGATTCTATCAATCTAACATGATCAACAACCATAAATAGCAAAACCGGAATCAAAACCAAAAATCCAAAGAGGCAAGTTTAGGCGACTCACTTTAAACTTGAAGAAAAGTAGAGATGGGGGAGAGATTTTATGGTTTGAGGATGGAGGATGGTGGCTGGAGGTGCTAGGGCGTTGAAGGAGGTCGAAGGTGGCCGAAAACCGGCTGGAACTAGCTAGAATAGTGGTTGGGGCTGTGCTGGGCTACCTGGCCGTGTAGAGAGAGAAGAAATAAGAGAGCTTGCTTCCTCTTTTTTGTTTTGTAATATTTTAGTGATTTCATAGCATGGGGGTATGCTTATATATGGCTGAATATGTGGCGGAAAATTGACACCAAAAGTGGCTTTTTGCTAATCAAAGATTAATGCAAAATATAGCCATTAGTAAAGGTAATAGCAAGCTAAGTTTTAGGCCTATTCTTTTACTTGGTTGGAAAATGATCTCAAGCTAATTATATTCACTTGGATGAAAATTAATCCTTCCCAAAATATCCTTTTGCTAATTAAAATTGGACACAAATAATAGTAATTAACTCAATTTAATTGCACTAAAATTTTCGGGCTAAAATTTGAGCCCAACGTAATTGGGCCATAATTTGGACCCATTGAGTAGGGCCAAAATAGATGAATTCGGGCGCAAGTTTTTGCGTAGCTAAAACGTAAAATTTTATAACGTTATGGAAAATAATTTAACGCTTAATTATAATTATCGAGGCCTACTATCGATTCACCTGAAATTTAATCAATCAACGAAACTTGAATTGCAAAATGGGACCCAAATGAAATACCCCCCAACCGGGATGCTTAAATATGATAAATGGGCACGGAAAATTTAGATGACAGAAGGTAATTCGGTAAATATGTAAATTGAGTGTAATTGAATTAATAACTATGATTTGGTTAAATCAACAACCATGTGTGATTAAATCAATAAACATGATTAATTAAATAAATAAATATGATTTAAATAAATAGATATGGGTTAGGGTTAGATTATTACAGCATTCCCCCTTGATCATCTATGTAATGCCACCTCAAGTATGGATAGTTGGTTTCTGCTGCTTTCCTGTAAAAAGGTATGATTAGCCTAAAGTGCATAGCTACTTAATCATACGGTTGAGCATCTAGATCTTTAGTTACTTCACTGGCTGGATTACTCTCTATGCTTCTTCTAGCTTATTCTAATACTGCTACACATCGTTTGAGATTAGACCCTTATCAAAATGTCCTCATCTAATGTTCTTAATGTATCACATGATCTTCCCCCATCAGACTAGTTTAAGATCTGCTCTAAGTTCGAATTACATGCTAGAATGAACATGGTTAGAGATGAAAATAATGGAATTGGTAGTCAAGTGAGTCATTAGGAGCAGAAGAAATAAACAATGAGGGTAGAAAAGATTTATAAAGGAGGGATTAATATAGGGTGGTTAGAATAAAGATAACCATAAGTGCATCATGAATTGTGAAATATAATTCCACAAGAATTGTGATTTATAAATATGGATGATAAAGGATCCAATAAATAATCAGCCAATGAGAAAGATGGCCCGGTTATACTCGGGTTTAACGGATGAAATGAAAACAAGATGACAAGTAACTAAGCTTTAACTAGGTAATTTTATAGCCACAAGCAACAAGATAGGTGTAGTAGATACCTATGACAAGCAATGTGCAATAAATAGATAGATAGATTGGATAAGCAAAGTACAATGGATAGACAGATAGATAGATAAATGGATTGGATGAGCAAAGTGCCAATGTATAGATAAATGGATTGGATAGTATCAAGTTTTAAAGATGAGACAAGCAAAAAATTTCAATAATTACTATAAAAAGGGCACTCTTGCAAAAGATGAACTGCAGTTTCATGGTTTAGTGTGATATTCAAACCTCAAATCATTCCTGAAAACGACTTCTGTTGATGGCAGTTAATCCCATAAATCATTTATTCAAGGTATAGGGTACTTGTCTTTGATAATGATCTTGTTCAACTCTCTGTATGTAGTACACAACCATGAGTTTCTGCCTTCCTTCTTCACACATATAAAACTAGGGTTTTCCTACGGTGACACATTTAGTCAAATGACTCCGTTCTGTAACAACTCATCTTACGAAATCTTTAGTTCTTTGAACTTTACTAGCGGTTATATGATAGGGGCTCTGAAAATGGATTAAGCACCTAGAACTAGGTTGATCTGAAAATCCATGTTTCTTGGGGGAAAACAGTCCTAAAAGTCCACAGATGAAACATCTCTAGATTCACAAACTATAATTATAATATGTACATACCGAGTGTAGTTGGCATATCACTAACATTCAATGCATTGCTGACACGATAACTCATTTGCTTGTACAATCTCATTAGGCGGAAATAGGATTTTTCTTCCCACGGTCCACAGAAACACGTATCTAGTCTTTCCTTATTTCTAAGCTAACCTTGAGATATTTATAAGTCATCTTCTATAAGTACACAGTCAGTTCATCCTCATAATAATGACAAGGTCTACCAATCAAACTGGATTGAATGCCCAATGAATATGGTTCCAGCAATACTAATAGAGGCATATTTATAAAAGATAACACATTTAACTGCTTACTGATCTCAGTAAATTTAAAAGGCAGGGGGACAATCTAAAGTGTAAAGAGGTGCAACAACACCATAAACTCTTGTAAAGATATTTCTTGATTGGTGGTAAAGGACTAGCATGAAAGCTGAATGAATGAAAGCATGAAGATTCGTAATGAAAGAGATAAGGCATATAAATGACCTACATGTACCAGACATATAGTTTATTCATGATGGTCATGATAGTAAAGTAAATGAACGATGTTATGAAGTTGAGAGGGAGTATTAAGTACTAAAGGTGAAGACATCTAATAGATTACCAAAGAGGCATTTAAAAAGTCATACGGTACCCGTATGTGAGTAAATTGCTAAACATGAGGGCCAACACCACCAGAAGAGAAATTTTATTCTTCTAGTGTCTGAAAGGCCAATACATCAAGATGAACAAGTCAGTCTTATTACTAAACACAATGGCATCCATCAATAACACATTCTGCAGTAAATGGAAGTTTTGGGTAGGCATATAAACTCCGAAACTACTAGTAGAAAGAAATAGCACAAATCATTGTTTATCATTAATAAGATAGGCTGTACTAGTAAAGAAAGGATTATCAAAATAACTTAAGTAACAACATGCAGTCATGGCTATAGTGTAGTATCCCAACATGATGTTACGGTGCTATAGAAACACGAACAATATGGATCCATTTAATTACTGAGAGGGCGCTCAATGACTAGGTCTGAAGCAACCAAAGGCTTTGCAAGCAATAAATGAATAGTGCCCAAATAGAAGCAAGGAGTTAAAGTAGGTGACAGTAAAAATATGAACATAGTGATGACTGAACTATAAGTAGAATGGGTCAAATATGCTTAGTAAGAACTGTAAATCACACGATAACACGTACCAGGGGTCATTATAGGCTCCATTATGGAAACTGAGAATTAAACGGTTATGATTATCAGGGTTTGAATCGCCTATGAAAAAGGTTGCTCAGACGTGTTTAAAGGACTCCACACAGACCACATATGAGATTTTATATAAACACCCCATTAAAAATCAAGAGAGTGTTGGTGACAAAGAAATGACGCCTCTGAACAATTCAAGGTAACTAGGGTAGAAATATGTCAATGATAGGAAGTAATAGAGTTTACATCTAACTTGACACTGTATTAATCTCTTAAGAAGTTGCAAATGGTATCCCCACATCGGGTCTCAACCATCACTGTACTCAAGATCAGGTATATTAACACACATCAATAAAACTCTCAAATTTCGGGCAGAGTTTGCTCTAAAAACTGACTAAAACTCGGCCTAAAGCCTTACAATAGATACCTGAAATGGAGAGAAACACTTCAATAGCTCAACGGCCACATGCCGGAGTTCATAACTTAATAGGTCACACACCTGGAGTGCACGATCGCAAAGCTTTAAACAAATGAGAGAAATAAAACATACAATACAACTCTCAGATAAATGAGAGCATGCCTCACTAGCAAGTGACCGAAATGGTTCTACAATCCACTTTGCTAATGCTCGAATCTCAGGATATTACCAAACGATTGAGTCACCCGAATGGAAATGGTTCCTCTATATATGCTCGTACATATGAACGTACAGTTAATAACTCATTTAACTGGTCCAACATAACTCATACTCACCTTGATAGCTAACTCATAAACGCTTGATAGCTCACAATGGCCATTAAAACCTTAGCTCTGATACCAAATCTGTAACGCCCCCAAAATGCTAATGACACGATTTATGAAAAATTGCGGTGGAAGACTTAATGATCAAAGGCACTACCGCCGTCCTGATAAAGACAAGGCTCACTAAAACCACTTAATCTTGCGACTTATGTTCACAATCACAATATATATTAAACTGAAACACTCCAATAGTAAATTCCATAACAGTCCAACTTCAATACAATCGATTTAATCATATCATATGCTAACTCGCACTTCACACTGCACAAGTATATTGAATATGGACCTAACTTGACCCTATGGTCGATCCCAACATTCAAGCTATGCTGAATCTACCGTGAGCATTTGATGACTTCCAAAAGGACTGCCTAAATGGAAAAACATGTGATATTTCATCACCTAAAATGGAGAACATAAAAACAATTTGAAAATGTGAGCTAAAAATCAGTATATACATTCCTGTATTGCAAAATGAGTGTAGAAATACTGTTGATGAGTACCTGCCTTTGCAATTCATTTAGTTCATAATAACAATGAAAATGAAAGTAATATGAAACTGAATTGCTCATTATTATCTAGATGTGGATCCCTTACAATAATATGATCTATACATAGAAGCACACCTGCCAATCTGATCAAGAGTTGGCCTGAAGTCGACAAGGTAAATGATGGGCTGACACCCTATCGACGATAACTGGTGGGGCCACAAGTTAAACAACAAATCACTGTATAAACTGATTCCTTGATAAACTCATTAAGGGTTGTAACTTGATAAACATGTTCCGCTTTCTGAAGATACCGGTAATGGACGTATCTTGAGTCTTTAAAAATATCATCCAACTTGATAAAAATCAGCTATTTTATAAATGTCATCTGACTTGATAAATATATTCTGACTTGATAGCAGTTATGTATAATGGAGAACGATAACTAGGCTTCAACTCTATTTCATAAATGTCATTGTAGGTATGTGTAGTTAGTAAATGATTCTTGCTCACATAATTGAGTAAGTAAAAGTATGTGTAATAGAAATTAAGTAATTAAATGGTATGCATAACTTGGGTATTTCAATATAACTTCAAAACTGAATTGATGAAAGTAATTAAGTTTGATATAAAGTAAATGAAAGTAAAATAAACCACAATGAGCTAAATGAGATTATAAACAAAAAAGGCCTTGATGGTGACAAATGGGAGAGTAGTTTTGACCTTTTCTGAAATGTGTTGCTGATACGGGTTTAAGGCTAGCTGATGTATAGCTTGGCTCAAGATAACAGCGAGTATACTAGATTGGCTTGATAAATACATTTGATACATTTTGAATTGAGTAAGTAATAGAGGTTTAAGGCCAAGAGAGATATATCTTGGTTCAAAATAGCATAAAGTGCAATAAATTGGTCTGAAAAATATGGTTTCTGAGTCAAAAATTTTCCCCACTTTCCATGTTTTATTTATAAATCCATTAGATATAGAATTCCATCCCAATGAGTCATTGAACTCAATAAAGGCTATAAGCTCACTAAACTTGATATTTTCTTTGCAAAATTCAGAATTCATTTAGAACTCATAAACAAGCTCCCAAATTATATACTTGTCTTCTTCCTTCTCATTAATCAAGTTAAAAGCTCCATGAAAGTCTATTAATATTCATTTTCTCCTTAAATGACCTTACTTAGCCCAAAATATACAAAATGAGTGCATGATCAATCGCACTCAATTTTTATTGTTGCTTTTTACACAACTACTCAAAATACTTCCAAAAATCACCGAACTCAAAATACTCAACCAACATTTATGCAATCCTATAAGAAATTTGAAAATAATATGAAAAGTCTACAGTAAAAGTTTCAGAATTTTCCTCTAAGCATATGCTGCACAAAAATTACAATAACAGCCCAATTTGCACCAAAGCAGGTCATTTTAATTCAAAATTTTATAACTTTAACCCTTGATCTCAAATGGAGATGTGAAACCCCATCATAGAAAGATTAAGAAGTTCTAAAAAACTTTCATTCGTAATACAAAATATGATTCCCACAATACAGTTCCCAAAATGGTGCTAGAACACAAGTGTGTTAGTTTTGGTCTAACCTACATAGTTCTCGTAAAACACATAACTTTGTTCATAGAACTCGGATTAAGGCAATTCAATGGGCATTCAAAAGTTAACACATGGACCTATCTACCCGCCAAAAAGCATAATTCTTTAGTGGGCTGATCATTACCAGTTTAATCCCAAAGTATGCCCTATTTTCTAAAATTTCTAGCCCTAACTGTTTTAGGTTTTCCCTTTCTTTTCACACAAATCCTCAACTTCAGCCATTCTTTAAAAGCTTGCAAATGAGCTCTGGTCATCCTAGCATCATACAAAACCACCATACTCAATTTGACTTCATAATCAATCCAATAAAGATCATTTTTCAATCAAATGCACACACAAATCAAGCTTAATGCTAATTTAATCCAAACCATACATTACTTGCCAAAACCTTAGTTTATGGCCAACTTGGACTCACTCCAACTCATTTCAAATCACGAAAAACATCATCATAAAGACCAATAGGTTAGAAGATGACCAAATCAAAAATAAAACAATCAAAATCCAACACTTTAACATTAAGCTTGCATGAACATGATTACCCTTAAACCCTAGCATGCTCCAGGTTTATTTCAATCAATAAAAATATCAAAATTACCCTTGATTTTATCACTCTAACATGATCAACAACCATAAATTGCAAAATAAGAATCAATACCAAAAATTCAAAGAGACAAGTTTAGGGTTACTCACTTTAAACTTGAAGAAAAGTAGAGATGGAGGAGATATTTGATGTTTTGAGGATGGAGGATGGTGGCTAGAGGTGCTAGGCTATTCGGGGAGGTCGAAGGGTGCTGAACGCTGGCCGAAAACCAGTCAGAACTGGTCGGAACAGTGGCTGGGGCTGTGCTGGGCTGCCTTGCCGTGTAGAGAGAGAAGAAATAAGAGCGCTTGCTTCCTCTTTCTTGTTTTGTGATATTTTGATGATTTCATAGCATGGGGGTATACTAATATATGGCTGAATATGTGGCCGAAAATTGAGACCAAAAGTGGCTTTTTGCTAATCAAAGATTAATGCAAAACATAGCCATTAGTAAAGCTAATAGCAAGCTAAGTTTTAGCCCTATTCTTTTACATGGTTGGAAAATGAAATCAAGCTAATTATATTCACTTGGCTGAAAATTAATCCTTCCCAAAATATCTTTTCGCTAATTAAAATTAGGCACAGATAATAGTGCTTAACTCAATTTAATTGCACTAAAATTTTCTGGCCAAAATTTGAGCCCAATGTTATTGGGACATAATTTGGATCCAATGAATTGGGCCAAAATAAATGAATTCGTGCCCAAACTTTTGCGCAGCTAAAACTTAAAATTTTATACCGTTATAGAAAATAGTTTAATGCTTAATCGTAATTATCGAGGCCCGCTATCGATTCACCTGAAATTTAACCAATCAACGAAACTTGAATTTTCAACTAACGAAACTTGAATTGCAAAATGGGACCCAAATGAAATAACCCCCAACTGGGAAGCTTAAATATGATAAATGAGCGTGGAAAATTCAGATGACATAAGGTAATTCGATAAATATATAAATTGAGTGTAATTGAATTAATAACCGTGATTTGGTTAAACCAATAACCATGTGTGACTAAATCAATAAGCATGATTAATTAAATAAATAAATATGATTTAAATAAATAAACATGGGTTAGGGTTGGGTTATTACAACCTTCCCTCATTAAAGAGTTTCGTCCTTGAAGCTTATGATTTTGATCATGTATGCAATGCCACCTCGAGTATGGATAGTTGGTTTTCGCTGCTTTCCTCCAAAAAGGTATGATTAGCCCAAAGTGCATGGCTGCTTAATCATGCGGTTGAGTATCTACATCCTCAGTGACTTCACTGGTTTGGTTACTCTCGATGCTTCTTCTAACTTACTTTAATACCGCTAGACATCGTTTGAGATTATACCCTTATCAAAATGTCCTTATCTAATGTTCTTAATGCACCACATCATCTTCCCTCATCAAACTAGTCTAAGATACACTCTAAGTCTGAATTAGATGCTAGAATAAACGTGTTCAGAGATGAAAAAGATGGAATCGGTAGTCAAATAAGTCATTAGGAATAAAAGAAATGAATAATAAGGGCAGAAAATATTTATAAAGGAGGGATTAATACGGGGTGGTTAGAATAAAGATAACCATAACTGTATCATGAATTGTGAAATATGATGCCATAAGAATTGCGGTTTATAAATATGGATCATAAAGTCCAATAAATAATCAGCCAAGGAGAAAGATGCCCAGTCATACTCGGGTTTTAGCTGATGAATTGAAAACAAGATGAGAAGCATGTGAGCTTCAACTAGGCGACTTTATAGCCACAAGCAACAAGATAAGTGCAGTAGATAGGTAGGATTAGCAATGTGCAATAAATAGATCGATAGATAGGATAAGCAAAGTACAATAGATAGACAGATAGATTGGACAAGCAATGTGTAATAGATAGATAAATCGGACAAGCAACAAGACAAGGGCAGTAGATTGATAGACAAGCAAAGTGCAAAACATAAGCGCGTGTGTATACATATACATAAATATATACATATATATATATATATAT
>JAKOGI010000129.1:1115000-1129734 GCA_029747015.1 Carnegiea gigantea | reverse complement strand
AACTTCTTTTGATCCTTTTGTAGCCTCTTTCTCTTATAGGCCTTCTCACATTCATCAGCTAGAGTTATTCTAGCAAATTCAATTCTTGCTCCTAGCGTATCTGTTCGTTCTGGTCTTTCAGCGGCCTTCCATTTACTAAAAAGTAAATCACTCCAAGGAAATGGTAATTTTGTAAAAAACATATCGTTATGAAAATTTAACGAATTTGGTGCTGCTGATGATACTTCAGCTTTGTAATAATACTTCTCGAATTCGCATACATAAGCATCAAAGTAGTTGATGTCACATATTTGCAAATTATAAAGCATTGTAAGGTATTTTTGCCTTTTCAATCATTTTTCTCTTAAACGATACTGAGAGTAATCTTCTCCCAGAAATTCTCTTCGAATTTCATTCTCAATCGTGTTAATGATTGTTTTGTTATCATTAGTGGTTGTCCCACCTAAATATCTTGCCTTAGTTTCGTCAGGCAAGGCAGTGAACCAGTCGGCTACATTTCCACTTAGGGTTAAAGGAATGAAGATTTTTAATTCTTCTCCATCAGTTCTGGTAACACCAGAATAGATAAGCAAGGCTTTGACCACTCTTTAATGACTTCATCCGTATTTGAGACACAGTCAATATTTAAAGTGGCTCCTGCATTACTTAATGGGTAAGCATGGCCTGGATGAGGAAACAAATATCTTCCTCCAACACGTCTTTGTCTGGACGTATGGTGACGATATCGATAGCGCTGTGCTTCTTCTTCGTCACTACTACCTATCTGACTATCTAAGTTAGTCTGTGATTCTGGTCTTACTTCAGGACCACTGGGACCACTTGATTGGGTCGAGTTAGGTATAATTAAGGGGTTACCTTGGGAGGTTTCTCCTGTTGATTCCATATTACACTGTAATTGGAGTTCGTTAATCCTGTTTAGGATTTCCTCTTCTTCATCAGAATTAGCTTGTGCATATTCGTTTTCTAATTCCTCTAAAGAAATAAATGTTCGAACCATGTTCGAAATTGAAGGATATCCAGGTTTTGTTGGATCTATAGAAGGGTTAAATCTGACTCTTCTTCGAACAATTTGTTGTTTCGTATTAGGCTTTGGGTGATGCAGAATTAATTTCTGGATCTCTCCTAGGCCTTCATAGATACTTTCTAATTTCGTATCTATCGTTTGTCCTTGTATACTGGACTTCCATAATTCCTTATAAGGAGATGATGAACTGCTACTTGCTTTATCCATCACTTAATCCTGATAAGGAATCTCTAGCAGGGCTTGCTAGGTCAGGGTTTACATACCACTGAGAGTTGGCTAATTCAGCTTGTTGACAGATATATATCCATCTTTTATCTTTTCTTTTAAGACTATCTCGATTATCTCTGGGTTTGAGACATGTGATATGGCTCTGATACCATTTCGTGACCTTCTTTTTTCAGTTTTTAAGCATAGCTGCAACTGGGTGCGGAATTATTTCTAGACTTCTTAGTCCTTCTTCTTTTAAGAAATTGTTGAAATTTATAATCATAACTTTGGTTATGACGTCTTAAACAGGTGTCTAAGGAAAGTAAGGCTTCATTAATCCCTTCAAGGATAGCCTTTTGGCGTTCAATAGCATTAACATGATGAAGAGTTTCATGTTCTAAAATACTCCTACGGCTAGGAATAACAATTTCGCCGTCAGCGAGAACAAGAGGATTATAAAAAAAGTCACTACTAAGTGCCTCTATCCCTCGTCTGCTAGTATTAGCTAAGATCTCTTTAACTTGGATGAGAAATTCACTATTTTCCTTCTCTTGAAGGCATCTTTCTAAGGCATTTTGGACAATTGCCTTGGCATGTAACTGTTCAGGGCTGAAGGGGTTCATTATAAAATAATTAAGTTTCAAGTATGCACAAAGATCAAGTATAATTATCAGTTTTATCAATATAATTAGTAGCAATGCATCTTGATATGGAACATAATCAATTGGAGATAAGATCAATACCTTACTGGACCTCAGCCTTTTCGCCGGTGACCTTCTGTCTAATGGCTACTTCCTTGGCTATTCCAAAGGTACTCCAGATCTCGTTCTCAAACCAGATGATATTGCAAACCAAGATACATAAAAACTAATTTTTATTGATAATACCAATAATTATACAATAATCTTTCTTACATACTCTACTTCTTAATGGAGTAGTCACTCACTCTTCATCTCTCTTGGAATAGAGTTGCTCTCTCCTTTCTCTGATGCCCCTTACAGAATAGGGAATGCTTCTTTATATAGAGAAGCCTGGCCGACAATCGTCGTAATTACAAAAGCAAACCGTACAAATTATAAAAGAAAAAGTTACAATAATTTCTTCTTTTTCTGTTGCTGATTGATGCTTTTGCTTTTGATAAAGAAAACGCGTCCTTTACTTTATGCGTTCTTTGCTGGATGCCTTCACAGCTTGTCGGGGAATCTCTGCTTTAATAATGCAGCAGTCCTTTGATGCTTTTACCTTTAGCATCTTACTGTAGTCTAGTGGGTCCAACACGCTTCCTTCCTAAAGAAGCCTTAGGGGGCAGATACAGCATCTTGCTGTTTTCTCTTCGTGGATATTTCTACATAGTAGGCTACGAGTATGGCGAGTACCTGGTACTCTACACGTATGGATAAAACTTATCCCAGAACTTATTTTGTTGAGGGCATCATATCTTGGGGTACAGCTTCCTTCAGCATAAATAAAGATATTGTTGGGGGAATTATACATAAAGCCTTTATTGGCTTCTCTTAAAGATTGTAATTTTTTTAAGATAACAACAAACCCGAGGGCTCTTCTGTTACAGATCCATCCCTCGTTAACATCTGGGATTTCAATCGGTTTGTTCTTTTTGAACTTCAAGTTTGCCCTATTTGGAGTGCAAAGCTGGACAATTATCCACCTTGGTGCTGGAGTGGGTAATACTTCTGGACTTGCTGATAGTAATTTTAGTACTACCAGATCAGACCTGGAGCTTTTGCGAAACTTCTTGACAGCTTCAATAATGGATTTATGTAATCCTAGGATTTCTCTATTCCCTGGGCTGCATGTAATGCTAGCACAGAACCCAAATATAACGGCTCTGCTAACTTCCTCTGTGGAGCTTCCTGCAAGGAAATGAATTCTAGGATATATCCCAGAAGTATCAATAATTTGACAGTTAGTGTTCTGGGCTGAATATACCCATTTTGTGTAGGAAACGTATTGTTCCATTGAGATAGCCTGATTTAATATAGGCTTTTGTGTTTTGGGGATGATGACGGAAAAGTCATCTTCGTCTTCCTCTGTTTCTGAGGAGGTAGATTGCTCCTGAACCTTTCCTTTCGCTTTGAAAGTAGGCTTAGGGCTCTCTGGGATGGACGTGAGTCCTTCACCTTCTTGGAGACTTTTGGACATGAGTCCTTCTCCTTCTTGGAGATTCTTGGCACGCTTACATGCTCTAAGAAAGGCCTGATGTGTTTCATTAGATAAATCAATGGCTTGTAGTGCCATTATTTCATCTAAGCTTGATAGAGCTTGGATGATCCGAGGATTGATCCCTTCTGAGATCTCTCGTTGAATTTGTGCTATTCTCTCGTGAGCGATGCACAATTCGTGAATGGCCATTTCCATTAAGGATTTGGCATCCATTGAAGATGTCTCTTCTTTAACCATTGGCTTCCCTGCTAAGAAAATCAGCAAGATGGTTATTCTTACCTTTTATATGTTCAATATCGAATTGATATTCTTGAAAATATTGCTGCCATCCATGGCGTCTTTTGTACTCGGGGGTGCAAGGGAGCTTATTAAAGATATAAGCCTTGACATTAGTATTATCAGTTCTGACTAAGAACTTTACTGGTAAAATAAAGAAATGAAACTTAGCAAAACTTCATTTTAGGGCGAGTAACTCCTTTTCATTGCTGTGATAGTTAATCTCAGCCGGTTTAAAACAACCATTAGCATATCTGCAAATATGCTCTTTATTATCTGCCTTTCTGGCTTTAAGAACTCCTCCCCAGTATAGGTCTGAGGCGTCTGTTTCAACTATCAGTTGATCTCTTGATTCAGGAATGGCCAATTTGAGTAATTGATTACATAACTTTTTAAGCTATTGAACAAGATGGGTGTGATAATCTTGCCATTGTAAATTAAGTCTTTTCTTAAGAAGATCTTGAAGAGGACCTTTTAACCAAGCTAAGTTGGGTATAAAGTCACTGACATAATTAATACATCCTAAGAATCGTTCAACCTGCTTTCGGTCGTTGAGTTTATCAGGGAAATTAGCAACTTTCTCACATACATGAGGTTGCATTTCCATACCTTTGTGGTCGATCTTAAGACCTAAAAACTCAATCTGTTCTTTTGCAATTTCAGCTTTTTTAGCTGATAGAATTAATCCGTGATTACGGCTTTTTTCTATAAACTTCATGAGATGAACAGCATGATCTGCAATATTAGAAGAAAAGATTAAGATATCATCAACGTAAACCAGACAAAAGTCTGAATACTCATTGAAGATATTATCCATCCTTCTTTGGAAGATTTGAGGGGCATTTTTTAGTCCCATAGGCATTACATTCCAGATGTATTGCCCTTGAGGTGTGCTGAATGCAGTGAGGGGTTTAGCAGATTCCTTTAATTTAATCTGATAAAATCCTGACTTGCAATCAAACTTTGAAAACCACTTTTTGTTAAGGGTTTTATTGATAAGCAATTCCTTGTTATGAAGGAAATAACCGTCAAAAACAGTTAATTCGTTTAACCTTTTATAGTTAATCACCATTCTGGGCTTTCCTCTCTTTTGTTCAGAGTGGTTGTTGACCATGAATGCTGGGCTACTATGAGGGCTTTTATTATCCTCAGTACTTTTAAAGGCTAGTTACTTTTCTTCGAGTTCTTTTAGTTGGGCTTTGAACTCGAGTTCGTCTGCTTGACTATATCGCATGGGCTTAACTCTTACAATTGAGTTGGCCTCTTTGAGCTGTATGTCTGCATAAGATTTATCTTTATCCCAATATTTTAATGGGTTGTCATCGAAATGGGCTTGCAGAAGTGTTTTTACTTCATTTTCAAGCTGAAATTCTAATGCCCGTTGGGTGTTTGACAGGGCGTTTAACAATTGGGCTTTGACCTTGGAGTGGTCTTTGGACCTTTCTATAAGGTTTTTGGGCCGATTTATGGTTTTGGGCCTAGTATCTCCACCAGGCTGGCTGCGCGGATGAAATGAAATTGTTCCTCGGTATTGGGGATGGGCTATGAGAGAGGACCTAATCCAATGTCCACATGGGGTAAGGAAACTGATCTGTGAATGATCACAACTATATTCCTTGAATCGATTAAGAAAATCGACGCCTAAAAGGAGGTTATAGGTAGCATCTTTTGGAGCTTGTATTACTACGGTAGGTAATGGTAGAACCTTGTATTGGTTTTCCGTACTATCGTGGATAGCTATAAACTGACCAAAGACGGCTTTGGTTAGCTTGGTAACTTGTCCAGATGCTACAACCACTTGTAGTGGTTTATGTAGGTCTTTCCAATACCTTTCTGGGTAAGAATTGGCTGATGTCATTGTGACATCCGATCCGGTGTCTATCATGGCATGAAACCATTCGGGTTGATGAAACCTATAAACTAATTCTACCTTGATATAAGGTACTTTATTCATGGACTTTGCTTGCATGAATAATTATACCATTGAGTTTAATGGTCATAAAATGTTCTGTAATAGAATAAGTAGTTTCAGATAAGAAACGCATTCCTAATAATAAATCAGCTTTGGTATTGAAAGCTTGATTTTCGAGATGAATAATCCTTTCAATGGATTCAAAGAGTACAGGAACATAAGTGAGTTTATGTTCTTGTATTTGAGAATAAAGTTCGGGACCAACATAGTTATGCTGTATGGCTGGATTAATCCAAATTAATCCATCTTTCCATTGGGTGATGTAAATTTTACTCACAATTTGAAAATTTACCAATTTTGGGGTTGGCAATCTTTCAATAGGGTAGCTTCGCAGAATACTACCATCTATGGAATATCGTCCTTGCATGCTATTGCATCTATTAAACAATGGTTTTTGTTTAATATCGATCTGCCATTCTTTTATTGGCTGCAGTTTGGGTCCGGAAATTTCTTGAATTTCGCAGCCTGGTGGAGATACTAGGCCCAAAACCATAAATCGGCCCAAAAACCTTATAGAAAGGTCCAAAGACCACTCCAAGGTCAAAGCCCAATTGTTAAACGCCCTGTCAAACACCCAACGGGCATTAGAATTTCGGCTTGAAAATGAAGTAAAAACACTTCTGCTAGCCCATTTCGATGACAACGTATTAAAATATTGGGATAAAGATAAGTCTTATGCAGACATACAGCTCAAAGAGGCCAACTCAATTGTAAGAGTTAAGCCCATGCGATATAGCGAAGCAGACGAACTCGAGTTCAAAGCCCAACTAAAAGAACTCGAAGAAAAGCAACTAGCCTTTAAAAGTACTGAGGATAATAAAAGCCCTCATAGTAGCCCAGCATTCATGGTCAACAACCACTCTGAACAAAAGAGAGGAAAGCCCAGAATGGTGATTAACTATAAAAAGTTAAACGAATTAACTGTTTTTGACGGTTATTTCTTTCCTAACAAGGAAATGCTTATCAATAAAACCCTTAACAAAAAGTGGTTTTCAAAGTTTGATTGCAAGTCAGGATTTTATCAGATTAAATTAAAGAAATCTGCTAAACCCCTCACTGCATTCAGCACACCTCAAGGGCAATACATCTGGAATGTAATGCCTATGGGACTAAAAAATGCCCCTCAAATCTTCCAAAGAAGGATGGATAATATCTTCAATGAGTATTCAGACTTTTGTCTGGTTTACGTTGATGATATTTTAATCTTTTCTTCTAATATTGCAGATAATGCAGTTCATCTCATGAAGTTTATAGAAAAAAGCCGTAATCACGGATTAATTCTATCAGCTAAAAAAGCTGAAATTGCAAAAGAACAGATTGAGTTTTTAGGTCTTAAGATCGGCCACAAAGGTATAGAAATGCAACCTCATGTATGTGAGAAAGTTGCTAATTTCCCTGATAAACTCAACGACCGAAAGCAGGTTGAACGATTCTTAGGATGTATTAATTATGTCAGTGACTTTATACCCAACTTAGCTTGGTTAAAAGGTCCTCTTCAAGATCTTCTTAAGAAAAGACTTAATTTACAATGGCAAGATTATCACACCCATCTTGTTCAACAGCTTAAAAAGTTGTGTCGTCAATTACCCAAATTGGCCATTCCTGAATCAGGAGATCAACGGATAATTGAAATAGACGCCTTAGACCTATAATGGGGAGGAGTTCTTAAAGCCAGAAAGGCAGATAATAAAGAGCATATTTGCAGATATGCTAATGGTTGTTTTAAACTGGCTGAGATTAACTATCACAGCAATGAAAAGGAGTTACTCGCCCTAAAACGAAGCTTTGCTAAGTTTTATTTCTTTATTTTACCAGTAAAGTTCTTAGTCAGAACTGATAATACTAATGTCAAGGCTTATATCTTTAATAAGCTCCCTTGCACCCCCGAGTACAAAAGACGCCATAGATGGCAGCAATATTTTCCAGAATATCAATTCGATATTGAACATATAAAAGGTAAGAATAACAATCTTGCTGATTTTCTTAGCAGGGAAGCCAATGGTTGAAGAAGAGACATCTTCAATGGATGCCAAATCCTTAATGGAAATGGCCATTCACGAATTGTGCATCGCTCACGAGAGAATAGCACAAATTCAACGAGAGATCTCAGAAGAGATCAATCCTCGGATCATCCAAGCTCTATCAAGCTTAGATGAAATAATGGCACTACAAGCCATTGATTTATCTGATGAAACACATGTCAGCGTGCCAAGAATCTCCAAGAAGGAGAAGGACTCATGTCCAAAAGTCTCCAAGAAGGAGAAGGACTCACGTCCATCCCAGAGAGCCCTAAGCCTACTTTCAAAGTGAAAGGAAAGGTTCAGGAGCAATCTACCTCCTCAGAAACAGAGGAAGACGAAGATGACTTTTCCGTCATCATCCCCAAAACACAAAAGCCTATATTAAATCAGGCTATCTCAATGGAACAATACGTTTCCTACACAAAATGGGTATATTTAGCCCAGAACACTAACTGTTAAATTATTGACACTTCTGGGATATATGCTAGAATTCATTTCCTTGCAGGAAGCTCCACAGAGGAAGTTAGCAGATCCGTTATATTTGGGTTCTGTGCTAGCATTACATGCAGCCCAGGGAATAGAGAAATCCTAGGATTACATAAATCCATTATTGAAGCTGTCAAGAAGTTTCGCAAAAGCTCCAGGTCTGATCTGGTAGTACTAAAATTACTATCAGCAAGTCCAGAAGTATTACCCACTCCAGCACCAGGGTGGATAATTGTCCAGCTTTGCACTCCAAATAGGGCAAACTTGAAGTTCAAAAAGAACAAACCGGTTGAAATCCCAGATGTTAACGAGGGATGGATCTGTAACAGAAGAGCCCTCGGGTTTGTTGTTATCTTAAAGAAATTACAATCTTTAAGAGAAGCCAATAAAGGCTTTATGTATAATTCTCCCAGCAATATCTGTATTTATGCTGAAGGAAGCTGTACCCCAAGATATGATGCCCTCAACAAAATAAGTTCTGGGATAAGTCTTATCCATACGTGTAGAGTACGAGGTACTCACCATACTCGTAGCCTACTATGTAGAAATATCCACGAAGAGAAAACAGCAGGATGCTGTATCTGCCCCCTAAGGCTTCTTTAGGAAGGAAGCGTGTTGGACCCACTAGACTACAGTAAGATGCTAAAGGTAAAAGCATCAAAGGACTGCTGCATTATTAAAGCAGAGATTCCCCGACAAGTTGTGAAGGCATCCAGCAAAGAACGCATAAAGTAAAGGACACGTTTTCTTTATCAAAAGCAAAAGCATCAATCAGCAACAGAAAAAGAAGAAATTATTGTAACTTTTTCTTTTATAATTTGTACGGTTTGCTTTTGTAATTACGACGATTGTCGGCCAGGCTTCTCTATATAAAGAAGCATTCCCCATTCTGTAAGGGGCATCAGAGAAAGGAGAGAGCAACTCTATTTCAAGAGAGATGAAGAGTGAGTGACTACTCCATTAAGGAGTAGAGTATGTAAGAAAGATTATTGTATAATTATTGGTATTATCAATAAAAATTAGTTTTTATGTATCTTGGTTTGCAATATCATCTGGTTTGAGAACGAGATCTGGAGTACCTTTGGAATAGCCAAGAAAGTAGCCATTAGACAGGAGGTCACCGGCGAAAAGGCTGAGGTCCAGTAAGGTATTGATCTTATCTCCAATTGATTATGTTCCATATCAAGATGCATTTCTACTAATTATATTGATAAAACTGATTTGATCTTTGTGCATACTTGAAACTTAATTATTTTATAATGAACCCCTTCAGCCCTGAACAGTTACATGCCAAGGCAATTGTCCAAAATGCCTTAGAAAGATGCCTTCAAGAGAAGGAAAATAGTGAATTTCTCATCCAAGTTAAAGAGATCTTAGCTAATATTAGCAGACGAAGGATAGAGGCACTTAGTAGTGACTTTTTTGATAATCCTCTTGTTCTCGCTGACGGCGAAATTGTTATTCCTAGCCCTAGGAGTATTTTAGAACATGAAACTCTTCATCATGTTAATGCTATTGAACGCCAAAAGGCTATCCTCGAAGGGATTAATGAAGCCTTACTTTCCTTAGACACCTGTTTAAGACGTCATAACCAAAGTTGTGATTATAAATTTCAACAATTTTTTAAAAGAAGAAGGACTAAGAAGTCTAGAAATAATTCCGTACCCAGTTGCAGCTATGCTTAAAAACTGGAAAAAGAAGGTCACGAAATGGTATCAGAGCCATATCACATGTCTTAAACCCAGAGATAATCGAGATAGTCTTAAAAGAAAAGATAAAAGGTGGATATATATCTGTCAACAAGCTGAATTAGCCAACTCTCAGTGGTATGTAAACCCTGACCTGGCAAGCCCTGCTAGAGATTCTTTATCAGGATTAAGTGATAGATAAAGCAAGTAGCAGTTCATCATCTCCTTATAAGGAATTATGGAAGTCCAGTATACAAGGACAAACGATAGATACAAAATTAGAAAGTATCTATGAAGGCCTAGGAGAGATCCAGAAATTAATTCTACATCACCCAAAGCCTAATACGGAATAACAAATTGTTCGAAGAAGAGTTAGATTTAACCCTTCTATAGATCCAACAAAACCTGGATATTCTTCAATTTCGAACATGGTTCGAACATTTATTTCTTTAGAGGAATTAGAAAACGAATATGCACAAGCTAATTCTGATGAAGAAGAAGAAATCCTAAACAGGATTAACGAACTCCAATTATAGTGTAATATGGAATCAACAGGAGAAACCTCCCAAGGTAACCCCTTAATTATACCTAACTCGACCCAATCAAGTGGTCCCAGTGGTCCTGAAGTAAGACCAGAATCACAGACTAACTTAGATAGTCAGATAGGTAGTAGTGACGAAGAAGAAGCACAGCGCTATCGATATCATCACCATACGTCCAGACAAAGACGTGTTGGAGGAAGATATTTGTTTCCTCATCCAGGCCATGCTTACTCATTAAGTAATGCAGGAGCCACTTTAAATATTGACTGTGTCTCAAATACGGATGAAGTCATTAAAGAGTGGTCAAAGCCTTGCTTATCTATTCTGGTGTTACCAGAACTGATGGAGAAGAATTAAAAATCTTCATTCCTTTAACCCTAAGTGGAAAGGTAGCCGACTGGTTCACTGCCTTGCCTGACGAAACTAAGGCAAGATATTTAGGTGGGACGACCACTAATGATAACAAAACAATCATTAACACGATTGAGAATGAAATTCGAAGAGAATTTCTGGGAGAAGATTACTCTCAGTATCGTTTAAGAGAAAAACGATTGAAAAGGCAAAAATACCTTACAATGCTTTATAATTTGCAAATATGTGACATCAACTACTTTGATGCTTATGTATGCGAATTCGAGAAGTATTATTACAAAGTTAAAGTATCATCAGCAGCACCAAATTCGTTAAATTTTCATAACGATATGTTTTTTACAAAATTACCATTTCCTTGGAGTGATTTACTTTTTAGTAAATGGAAGGCCGCTGAAAGACCAGAACGAACAGATACGCTAGGAGCAAGAATTGAATTTGCTAGAATAAATCTAGCTGATGAATGTGAGAAGGCCTATAAGAGAAAGAGGCTACAAAAGGATCAAAAGAAGTTAAAATGTAAAGATCAACTTTATTATCCTAGTAAGTTTGGTTGTCAATTAGACAAACCCAAACAGAAGAAGAAATTCAAAGCCAAGAAAAAACTTGGTAAGCGTTTGAAAAAACACCCCAAACCCTTCAAAAAGAAGAGAAAATTCTTTAAAAAAAAACAAAAGAAAAAGGAAGAGAAAAGCTCTTCTAAGCAGATTCAAAAACAAGATTGCAAGTGTTGGAATTGCAATGAAAAGGGTCATTATGCAAATGAATGCCCTAAAAAGATTAACTTTGCAGGTGTATGCTCTAACGAGCTATTTGAGCAATTTTCAGGCTACGAAGAAGTAGAATTTTAAGACATAACGTCTGAAGACGAAATACTCGTCCTAACTTACTTATCTAGCAGCTCAGATGATGAGTCAGACTGAAGAACATTCTCAACAAGAGGAAGGTGAATCCTCAGGTATGTACTCTAACGAAGTACTTTTTGATAAAAAGAAATATCAAAAGATTTTATCTAAAAACCTCAAAATAAATGAGCATGAAGGTTTTAAACGGACCTTATTGCAGTTATTTCGAAGGAAGAATATTCAGGACTTTGGTACTAATATTCAAGAAATACCTATTAGCAGTAATATCGCTGAAGGACAAGTAGAATTGCCCTTAGTTACCATCGACCAGATTAAGCAAAAAATCAGGAAAATTCCTGAAAAAGACCGAACTAAAATTGGTTACATCCATTTTGGTGCAGTACGGATCCATTTGAAAGCTACATTTCAAAAGGGTTTAGACACACCAACAATCCTTACTTTAATGCATAACCGCATTGCAAATAGAGCAGAAGCCATAATAGGCATTCTTAAGGGAAACTTGGTTTACCAAAACCTTAGTTTTACCACTTACCCAGGGTATAGTATACCCATTAGGGATTTAGACACCAATCGTGCCTTAAATCTCTGTTATCACTTTCAAAGATCAGACTTACTAGAAAGTCTACATCATTCCCCATTTACCATTTACACTATGGTAAGTTACATGTTAAGTAACACTCATGTCATTGATCAATTCCTCCAAAAGGATGAAATTGAGTTGGACGATATCTTTTCAGATATCTGCGAAATTCAAGAAATTTCCAGACCCAAACTGCAGCCAATAAAAGAATGGCAGATCGATATTAAACAAAAACCATTGTTTAATAGATGCAATAGCATGCAAGGACGATATTCCATAGATGGTAGTATTATGCGAAGCTACCCTATTGAAAGATTGCCAACCCCAAAATTGGCAAATTTCCAAATTGTGAGTAAAATTTACATCATCCAATGGAAAGATGGATTAATTTGGATTAATCCAGCCATACAGCATAACTATGCTGGTCCCGAACTTTATTCTCAAATACAAGAACATAAACTCACTTATGTTCCTGTACTCTTTGAATCCATTGAAAGGATTATTCATCTCGAAAATCAAGCTTTCAATACCAAAGCTGATTTATTATTAGGAATGCGTTTCTTATCTGAAACTACTTATTCCATTACAGAACATTTTATGACCATTAAACTCAATGGTATAATTATTCATGCAAGCAAAGTCCATGAATAAAGTACCTTATATCAAGGTAGAATTAGTTTATAGGTTTCATCAACCCGAATGGTTTCATGCCATGATAGACACCGGATCGGATGTCACAATGACATCAGCCAATTCTTACCCAGAAAGGTATTGGAAAGACCTACATAAACCACTACAAGTGGTTGTAGCATCTGGACAAGTTACCAAGCTAACCAAAGCCGTCTTTGGTCAGTTTATAGCTATCCACGATAGTACGGAAAACCAATACAAGGTTCTACCATTACCTACCGTAGTAATACAAGCTCCAAAAGATGCTACCTATAACCTCCTTTTAGGCGTCGATTTTCTTAATCGATTCAAGGAATATAGTTGTGATCATTCACAGATCAGTTTCCTTACCCCATGTGGACATTGGATTAGGTCCTCTCTCATAGCCCATCCCCAATACCGAGGAACAATTTCATTTCATCCGCGCAGCCAGCCTGGTGGAGATACTAGGCCCAAAACCATAAATCTTGGGATAAAGATAAGTCTTATGCAGACATACAGCTCAAAGAGGCCAACTCAATTGTAAGAGTTAAGCCCATGCGATATAGTCAAGCAGACGAACTCGAGTTCAGAGCCCAACTAAAAGAACTCGAAGAAAAGCAACTAGCCTTTAAAAGAAATGACGATAATAAAAGCCCTCATAGTAGCCCAGCATTCATGGTCAACAACCAATCTGAACAAAAGAGAGGAAAGCCCAGAATGGTGATTAACTATAAAAGGTTAAACGAATTAACTGTTTTTGACGGTTATTTCCTTCCTAACAAGGAATTGCTTGTCAATAAAACCCTTAACAAAAAGTGGTTTTCAAAGTTTGATTGCAAGTCAGGATTTTATCATATTAAATTAAAGGAATCTGTTAAACCTCTCACTGCATTCAGCACACCTCAAGGGCAATACATCTGGAATGTAATGCCTATGGGACTAAAAAATGCCCCTCAAATCTTCCAAAGAAGGATGGATAATATCTTCAATGAGTATTCAGACTTTTGTCTGGTTTACGTTGATGATATTTTAATCTTTTCTTCTAATATTGCAGATAATGCAGTTCATCTCATGAAGTTTATAGAAAAAAGCCGTAATCACGGATTAATTCTATCAGCTAAAAAAGCTGAAATTGCAAAAGAACAGATTGAGTTTTTAGGTCTTAAGATCGGCCACAAAGGTATAGAAATGCAACCTCATGTATGTGAGAAAGTTGCTAATTTCCCTGATAAACTCAACGACCGAAAGCAGGTTGAACGATTTTTAGGATGTATTAATTATGTCAGTGACTTTATACCCAACTTAGCTTGGTTAAAAGGTCCTCTTCAAGATCTTCTTAAGAAAAGACTTAATTTACAATGGCAAGATTATCACACCCATCTTGTTCAATAGCTTAAAAAGTTGTGTAGTCAATTACCCAAATTGGCCATGCCTGAATCAGGAGATCAACTGATAGTTGAAACAGACGCCTCAGACCTATAATGGGGAGGAGTTCTTAAAGCCAGAAAGGCAGATAATAAAGAGCATATTTGCAGATATGCTAATGGTTGTTTTAAACCGGCTGAGATTAACTATCACAGCAATGAAAAGGAGTTACTCGCCCTAAAACGAAGCTTTGCTAAGTTTCATTTCTTTATTTTACCAGTAAAGTTCTTAGTCAGAACTGATAATACTAATGTCAAGGCTTATATCTTTAATAAGCTCCCTTGCACCCCCGAGTACAAAAGACGCCATAGATGGCAGCAATATTTTTAAGAATATCAATTCGATATTGAACATATAAAAGGTAAGAATAACCATCTTGCTGATTTTCTTAGCAGGGAAGCCAATGGTTGAAGAAGAGACATCTTCAATGGATGCCAAATCCTTAA
>JAKOGI010000129.1:1010000-1110000 GCA_029747015.1 Carnegiea gigantea | reverse complement strand
TCAGAGGAGGCAGAGAACATCTGAGCCTTTCCTTTCTCTTGGAGAGTAGGCTTAGAGGTGTCTTCTGTTGACAATAGTCTGACCCCTTCTTGGAGTTTCTTGGCACGTTGGCACGTTTTCAGAAATGCCTGGTGAGTTTCATCAGTCATTTCCATGGCTTCTAGCGCCATAAATTCATCAAGACTTAAAAGTGCTTGAAGGATACGAGGATTAATTTCCTCTGTAATCTCATGCTGAATTTGAACAATTCTTTCATGAGCAACACATAATTCGTGAATAGCCATTTCCAATAAGGTTTTGGCGTCCAAAGAAGAGCTGTCGTCTTCAACCATTTGCTTCTCTGCTAAGAAAATCAGCAAGATGATTATTCTTACCTTTAATATGTTCAATATCAAATTGATATTCTTGAAAATATTACTGCCATCTATGGCGTCTTTTATACTCTGGAGTAGAAGGAAGCTTATTAAAGATATAAGCTTTAACATTTGTGTTATCAGTCCTTACCAAAAAAACGAACTGGTAAAATAAAGAAATGGAATTTGGTAAAGCTTCGTTTCAAAGTTAATAATTCCTTTTCGTTACTGTGATAATTAACTTCGGCTGGCTTAAAACAACAATTGGCATATCTACAAATATGCTTTTTATTATCAGCTTTTTTGGCTTTGAGGATTCCTCCCCAATATAGGTCTGATGCATCAGTTTCAACTATGAGTTGATCACCTTCTTCTGGTATTGCCAGTTTTGGTAGGTGGGTACACAGCTTTTTAAGTTGTTGGACAAGGCTTGTATGGTAATCTTGCCATTGTAAGTTTAATCTCTTTTTAAGAAGGTCTTGGAGGGGACCTCGTAACCATGCAAGGTTAGGGACGAAGTCGCTAATGTAGTTAATACATCCTAAAAATCTTTCAACCTGTTTTCGGTCGATTAGCTTATCAGGGAAGTTTGCAATCTTCTCACAAACATGAGGTTGCATCTCGATGCCTTGATGGTCGATCTTAAGACCTAAGAATTCAATTTGCTCTTTAGCAATTTCAGCCTTCTTTGCTGATAGGATTAGACCATGACTATGGCTTTTTTCTATAAATTTCATAAGGTGTGTTGCATGGTCTGCAATATTAGATGAGAAAATTAGAATAATATCAACATATGCTACGCAGAAATCTGAGTATTCGTTGAAAATATTGTCCATTCTTCGTTGGAAGATCTGAGGGGTGTTTTTAAGTCCCATAGGCATCACATTCCAGATATATTGATCTTGTGGTGTGCTAAAAGCTGTTAAAGGCTTAGCAGAGTCTTTCAATTTTATTTGGTAAAATCCTGACTTACAGTCAAATTTTGAAAACCATTTCTTATTGAGGGTTTTATTAATAAGTAACTCCTTATTAGGAAGGAAATAACCGTCAAAGACAATTAATTCATTTAACCGTTTGTAGTTAATGACCATTCTGGGTTTACATCTCTTTTGCTCAGAGTGGTTATTAACCATGAATGCAGGGCTACTATGAGGGCTTTTGTTTTCCTCTGTACTTTTGAAAGCTAACTGTTTTTCTTCGAGTTCTCGAAGTTGGGCTTTGAACTCTAATTCATTTGCCTGGTTATAACGCATGGGCTTAACTCTGACTATTGAGTTTGCATCTTTTAGCTGGATATCCACATAGGATTTATCCTTATCCCAATATTTTAATGGGTTTTCGTCAAAATTTGCTTGAAGAAGGGTTTTTACTTCATCTTCAAGACTGAATTCTAATGCTCGTTGGGTGTTGGATAGAGCATTTAATAATTGGGCTTGGATTTTGGACTTGTTTTTGGGCCGACTTGTATTTTTGGGGTAGATATTACCACCATGCTGGCTGCGTGGGCGGTAAGTGATAGAGGTTCCCATTTGAGGATGTGCTATAAGATCGGATTTGATCCAATGGCCACATGGGGTGAGAAAACGGATTTGTGAATGATCACAACTGTATTCCTTGAAACGATTAAGGAAGTCAACACCTAGGAGTAGGTTATAAGTGGCGTCTTTAGGAGCTTGGATGACCACAGTGGGTAAGGGTAGAACTTTATATTGTTCAGTATTGCAATCAAAAATAGCAATAAACTGGCTAAAGACTGCTTTGGTGAGTTTAGCTATTTGTCCTGATGCGACAACTACTTGTAGAGGTTTATGAAGATCTTTCCAGTAACGTTTTGGATAAGAATTGGCTGAAGCCATAATGACATCGGATCCGGTGTCGATCATGGTGTGGAACCATTCAGGTTTATGGAACCTATAAACTAGTTCAACTTTAATATAAGGAACTCTATTCATAAGTTCTATTGGCTTGAACTAATGTGCCATTGAGTTTAATGGTCATAGAATGCTATGTAATAGAATAGGTTGTTTCTGCAAGGAAACGCATTCCTAATAATACATCAGCCTTTGTATTGAAAGGTTGGGTTTCAATATGGATGATTCGTTCTATGGATCCAAAGAGAATAGGAACATAAGTAAGTTTATGTTCTTGGATTTGGGAATGGAGGTCAGGTCCAGCATAATTGTGTTGTATGGCTGGATTGATCCATATTAATCCATCTCGCCATTGAGTAAGGTAAATTTTACTTACGAGCTAAAAGGTTGCTAGTCTGGGCACAGGTAATCGTTCGATTGTCTGGGTGCGAAGGATGTTACCATCAATAGAATAGCGTCCGTGGATGCTATTGCTCCTGTTGAACAGGGGTTTTTGCTAGATGTCAATTTGCCATTCTTTTACTGGCTGCAGAACAGGTCTAGAGATTTCCTGAATTTCACAAATATCAGTGAAAATATCATCTAATTCAATTTCGTCTTTGTGCAGAAATTGATCAATAATATGGGTGTTACTAAGCATGTAACTTACCATAGTATAAATGGTGAAAGGTGAGTGATACAGGCTTTCTAATAGGTTTGATCTTTTGAAATTATTACAAAGATTTAAAGCACGATTTGTGTCTAAATCTTTAATGGGAATGCTGTACCCGGTATAGGTAGTAAAACCTATGTTTTGATAAATGAGATTACCTTTCAGAATGCCTATAAGGGTTTCAGATTTATTGACAATGTGATTATGCATTAAGGTAATTATAATAGGTGTATCTAATCCTTTTTGAAAGGTAGCCTTCAAGTGGATACGTACTGCACCAAAATGAATATAACCAATCTTAGTCCGGTCTTTTTCAGGTAATTTCCTGATTTTCTGCTTAACTTGATCAATAGTGATTAGTGGTAACTCAACTTGACCTTCAGCAATATTGCTAGCAATTGGTATTTCTTGGATACTAGTTCCGAAATATTGAATATTTTTCCTTTTGAATATTTGCAATAAGGTTCGTTTGAAACCTTCATGTTCATTTATCTTTATATTCTTTGATAAAATTTTTTGATATTTCTTTTTATCAAAAAGTATTTCATTAGAATACGTACCTGAGGATTCTCCTTCCTCATGCTGAATGTGTTCTTCAGTCTGACTCATCTTCTGATGTGCTAGACAAGTAAGTTAAAATGAGAATTTCGTCTTCTGATACTATTTCAGAATAGCTGATTTCTTCGTAACCTGAAATCTGCTCAAAAAGTTCGTTAGAACAAACACCTGCAAAATTTATTTGCTTACGACATTCGTTAGCAAAATGTCCTTTTTCGTTACAGTTCCAGCACATGCAATCTTGCTTCTGGATCTGTTTGGAAGAGCCTTTTTCCTTGTGTTCTTCCTTCTTCTTTTTGTCCTTTTTGAAGAATTTTTTCTTCTTCTTGAAGGGTTTAGGAAGATTTTTTAAACGCTTTCCAAGATATTTCTTGACTTTAAATTTCTTTTTCTTTTTGGGTTTATCGAGTTGACACCCAAATTTACTAGGATAATACAATTGATTTTTGCATTTTAACTTCTTTTGATCTTTTTGAAGTCTCTTTCGTTTGTATGCTTTTTCACATTCATAAGCTAATGTAATTCTAGCAAATTCGATACATGCACCTAATGTATCGATTCTTTCAGGTCTATCTGCTGCTTTCCATTTGTTGAAAAGTAAGTCACTCCAAGGGAATGGAAGTTTGGTGAAGAACATATCATTATGAAAATTTAATGAATTTTGAGTAGCTGAGGAAACTTCAGCTTTGTAATAATATTTTTCAAATTCACATACATATGCATCAAAATAGTTGATGTCACATATTTGCAAATTGTAAAGCATAGTGAGATACTTCTGCTTCTTAATACATTTTTCATTTAAACGATGCTGAGAATAATCTTCTCCTAGAAATTCTCTTCGAATTTCATTTTCTATTGTGTTGATAATAGTCTTATTATCATTAGTGGTAGTTCCACCTAAATATCTTACCTTTGTTTCTTCGGGTAAGGCTGTAAACCAATCTGCTAATTTGCCACTTAAAGTTAGAGGAATAAAGATTTTTAACTCTTCTCTGTCAGTCCTTGTGACACCAGTAGATATGAGTAATGCTTTTACCCATTCTTTAATAACGTCATCCGTGTTAGAGACACAATCAATATTAAGGGTGGCACCCGCATTGGTCAAGGGACAAGCATGGTCAGGATGGGGAAACAGATGTCTTCCTCCTATTCGTCTTTGCCTAGAAGTAGGGTGACGATAGCGATAGCGTTGAGCTTCTTCCTCGTCGCTACTACCAACTTAACTATCTAAATTAGTCTGACTTTCTGGTCTGACTTCAGGGGCACCAGACTAGGCAGAATCTGGTATAATTAACGGGTTACCTTGTGATGTCTCACCAGTCGCCTCCATATTGCACTGTAATTGGAGTTCATTTATTCTGTTCAAAATTTCTTCTTCTTCATCTGAATTAGCTTGAGCATACTCATTTTCTAATTCTTCTAAAGAGATAAAAGTTTGTACCATGTTTGAAATGGACGGATACCCTGGTTTCGTAGGGTCAATTGAAGGATTAAATCGAATTTTTCTTCGAACTAAAGGTTGTTCGCTAGTGGACTTAGGAATATTAAGAATTAATTTTTAGATTTCTCCTAATCCTTCACAGATACTTTCTAATTTAGTATCAATAGTCTATCCTGTTAAATTAGACTTCCATAATTTCTTATAAGGAAGACTAGAACTACTACTAGCTTTCTCCATTACTTAAACCAGATAAAGAGTCTCTAGCAGGACTTACTAGTTCAGGTTCAACATACCATTGGGTGTCAGCTAGTTCAGCTCGTTCACAGATATATATCCAAGGGTCATCTCTGGGTCTGAGACATGCGAAATTTGGTCTTTCTCAGGTAACTTCCTGATTTTCTGTTTAATTTGGTCAAGAGTAATCGGAGGTAACTCGACTTATCCTTCAGCAATATTACTGGCAATTGGTATTTCTTGGATATTAGTCCCGAAATACTGAATATTCTTTCTTTTGAATATTTGAAGTAAAGTTCTCTTAAAACCTTCATGTTCATTTATCTTTATGTTTTTAGATAAAATTTTCTGATATTTTTTCCTATCAAAAAGTAATTCATTTGAATACGTATCTGAGGATTCTCCTTCCTCTTGATGAATGGGTTCATCAGTCTGACTCATCTTCTGTCGAGCTAGACAAATAAGTTAAGACAAGGATTTCGTCTTCTGATGCTATATCAGAGTAGCTGATTTCTTCGTAACCTGAAAGCTGCTCAAAGAGTTCATTAGAGCAAACTCCTGCAAAATTAATTTTCTTAGGGCATTCATTGGCAAAATGTCCCTTTTCATTACAGTTCTAGCACCTGCAATCTTGCTTCTGGATCTGTTTAGAAGAACTTTTTTCCTTTCGTTCCTCCTTTTTCTTTTGGTTCTTTTTAGAGAACTTTCTCTTCTTTTTGAAGGGTTTAGGGTGCTTTTTTAAACGCTTTCCAAGTTGCTTCTTGGCTTTGAATTTCTTTTTCTTTTTGGGCTTATCGAGTTGGCACCCAAATTTACTAGGATAATATAATTGATCCTTGCATTTTAACTTCTTCTGATCTTTCTGAAGTCTTTTGCGTTTGTATGCTTTTTCGCATTCAGATGCTAGAGTGATCCTAGCAAATTCGATACGTGCACCTAATGTATCGGTTCTTTCAGGTCTGTCAGCTGCCTTCCATTTGTTAAAGAGTAAATCACTCCACGGAAATGGCAACTTTGTGAAGGACATATCATTATGGAAATTTAATGAGTTCTGAGTGGCTGAAGAAATTTCAACTTTGTAATAATATTTCTCGAATTCACATACATATGTATCAAAATAGTTGATGTCACATATTTGTAAATTATAAAGCATAGTAAGGTACTTTTGCTTCTTTATACGCTTTTCATTTAAGCGATGCTGAGAATAATCTTCTCCTAAAAATTCTCTTCGAATTTCATTCTTAATAGTGTTGATAATGGTTTTATTATCATTAGTGGTAGTTCCACCTAGATATCTTACCTTTGTTTCTTCAGGTAAGGCTGAGAACCAATCTGCCACTTTGTCACTTAGGGTTAAAGGGATAAAAACTTTTAATTCTTTCCCGTCAGTCCTTGTGACACTAGTGTATGTGAGTAAGGCTTCTACTCATTCCTTAATAACGTCATCCGTATTAGAGACACAATCAATATTAAGGGTGGCACCAGCATTTGTTAGAGGATATGCATGGCCAGGGTGAGGAAACAGGTGTCTTCCTCCTACTCGTCTTCGCCTAGAAGTAGAGTGACGATAGCGGTAGCGTTGAGCTTCTTCCTCATCACTACTACCAACTTGGCTATCTATGTTAGTCTGACTTTCTAGTCTGACTTTAGGACCACCAGACTGGGCAGAATCTGGTACAATTAAAGGGCTACCTTGTGAGGTTTCTCCTGTTGCCTCCATATTACATTGTAATTGGAGTTCATTTATCCTACTTAGGATTTCTTCTTCTTCGTCTGAATTAGCTTGAGCATACTCATTCTCTAATTTTTCCAAAGAAATGAAAGTATGAACCATGTTCGAAATAGAAGGATATCCGGGTTTGGTTGGGTTAATTAAAGGGTTAAACCGGATCTTTCTACGGACTATTGCTTGTTCGCCAGTAGTCTTAGGGCTATGGAGAATTAATTTCTGAATTTCCCCTAATCCCTCATAAATACTTTCTAGTTTAGTATCAATAGTCTGTCCTGTTAAATTGGACTTCCATAATTCCTTGTAAGGAAGGTCAAAACTACTGCTAGCTTTATCCATTACTTAGTCCAGATAAAGAGTCTCTAGTAGGACTTATGAAGTCAGGCTCAACATACCTTATTGGAAATGGCTATCCATGTCATAAGCATTTCTGATACCATTTGACAAACTTCTTCAGTTTCCAGTTTTTAAGCATAGCTACAATTGGGTGCGGAATTATTTTTGGACTTATTGGTCCTTCTTCTTTTCAAGAATTGTTGAAATCTGTAGTCATAACTTTGATTATGACGCCTTAAAGCATTATCTAACGAAGATAAAGCTCCATTAATACCTTCAAGTATGGCTTTCTGTCTCTGTATTGCATTAACATGGTGTAGAGTTTCATGCTCTAGTATGCTCCTAGGACTAGGAATAATAATTTCTCCATCTACGAGAACCAAAGGATCATCAAAGAAATCACTGCTAAGGGCTTCAATTCCCTGACGGCTTATATTAGCCAAAGTCTCCTTTACCTGAATTAGAAATTCAGTATTCTCTTTTTCTAATAGACATCGATCTAAAGCGTTTTTAACTATCCTTTTGGCAATCAATTGCTCTGGGCTAAACGGGTTCATAGTTATGATAAATAGGTTTCGAATGATTATGAAAACAATGTATGATTAATAGCATATCAAATAAACTAGTAAACATTTATCTTGAAATGAAACATAATTTATCAAGGACAAGATCAATACCTTATTGAGACTCTGCCTATTCGCCGGCGACCACCTGTCTATTGGCTACTCCTGGCAACTCAAAGGTACTCCAGATCCTCTTCCTAGACTAATGATATTGCACATCAAGATAAACGAAAACTAATTTTATTGATATTGCTAATAATTACACACTGATTTTCAATCTCACTCTACTCCCTAATGGAGTAGTTACTCTCTCTGCATAACTAGTTGTTGTTTTTCTCTCTCCCTTTCTTCGATGCCTCATACAAATGAAAGAGCTCTCCTTATATAGAGAAATGCTCTTGAAAAAGATACAACTTTAATAAAAGTAAAGTAATAACGTGTCTACTTTATTCTGTAGACAAACAGTACTTTTTCGTACAATAATGCAACATCTTTTGTTAGTGCGTCTTGCTTTTACTTAGTGGAGGTGCTCCTTTTGAGGTAGTGGAGGACTCTGCTTTTATTAGTGCAGCATCTGCTTTTCTACAGTTTTCAGAAATGCTTTTTACTTTAGCATCTTTTCTGATAGTGCTCCTCTTTTGTGGAGGGTCCAACACGCTTCCCATCATAACAATCTGAGGGGGAAGATACAGCATCCAGCTGTCTTCTCTTGATGAATTAACCCACATAGATGAGTACGGGTATGGTGACTACCGGGTATTCTACAGGTGTGAATGAGACTTATGCCAGAACTGATTTTGTTCAGGGTATCGTATCTCGGAGTACAATTTCCTTCCGCAAAAATAAAAATGTTGCTTGGGGAATTATGCAAAAAGCCTTTATTAGCTTCGCGTAGGGCCTGTAATTTCTTCAAAATTACAGTAAATCCCATGGCCCTTCGACTGCAGATCCATCCTTCATTAACTTCTGGATGATCCAATGATTTGTTCTTTTTGAACTTGAGGTTGGCCCTATTTGGAGTGCATAGTTGGACTATTATCCATCCTGGGGCTGGATTGGGTAGTATCCCAGGACTGGCTGATAGTAATTTTAACACTACCATATCAGATTTGGAGCTTTTGCGAAACTTTTTTACTGCTTCAATTATGGACTTTTGCATCCCCAAAATTTCACGGTTGCCTGGGGTACAGGTAATACTGGCACAGAAGCCAAAGATAACTGCCCTGGTGACATCATCGGTATTGCTACCTGCAAGGAAATGGAGTCTAGGATATATCCCAAATGTGTTAATAATTTGACTGTTAGTATTTTGGGCTGAATATACCCAATTTGTATATGAAACGTATTGTTCCATAGAAATAGCCTGTCTTATTGTAGGCTCTTTTGAAGGCTTATTTGCCTTTGAAATGATGATGGTGAAGTCATCTTCCTCTGTTTCAGAGGAGGCATGAGACATCTGAGCCTTTCCTTTCTCTTGGAGAGTAGGCTTAGAGGTGTCTTCTGTAGACAATAGTCTGACTTCTTCTTGGAGTTTTTTGGCACGTTGGCACGTGTCTAGAAATGCCTGATGAGTTTCATCCGTCATTTCAATGGCTTGTAACGCCATAACCTCGTCAAGACTTGAAAGAGCTTGGAGGATACGAGGATTTATTTCCTCTGAAATCTCGTGCTGAATCTGCACTATTCTCTCATGAGCCACACATAGGTCGTGGATAGCCATTTCCAATAAGGTCTTGGCGTCCATGGAACTGCTGTCTTCAACCATTAGCTTCTCTGCTAAGAAAATCAGCAAGATGGTTATTCTTACCTTTAATATGTTCAATATCAAATTGATATTCTTGAAAATATTGCTGCCATCTATGGCGCCTTTTGTACTCTGGAGTACAAGGAAGCTTATTAAAAATATAAGCCTTAACGTTAGTGTTATCAGTTCTTACTAAAAAACGAACTGGTAAAATGAAGAAATGAAACTTGGCAAAGCTTCGTTTTAAGGCTAACAATTCCTTTTCATTACTATGATAATTAACTTCAGCTGGCTTAAAACAACCATTGGTATATCTACAAATATGCTCTTTCATATCAGCCTTTTTGGCTTTGAGGATTCCTCCCCAATAGAGGTCTGATGCATCAGTTTCAACTATAAGTTGATCGCCTTCCTCAGGTATGGCTAATTTTGATAACTGGCTATGCAACTTTTTGAGTTGCTGGACAATATGAGTATGGTAATCTTGCCATTGCCGATTTAATCTCTTTTTAAGGAGATCTTGTAGTGCACCATGTAACCAAGCTAGGTTAGGGACGAGTCGCTAATGTAGTTAATACATCCTAAAAATCTTTCGACTTGTTTTCGGTCGACAAGTTTATCAGGAAAATTGGCAATCTTTTCACAGACGTGAGGTTGCATTTCGATGCCATGATGGTCAATCTTAAGGCCTAAGAATTCAATTTGCCTTTTAGCAATTTCAGCCTTTTTTACTGATAAGATCAGCCCATGACTACGGCTTTTTTCTATGAATCTCATGAGGTGTGTTGCATGATCTGCAATGTTAGATGAAAAAATCAGAATATCATCAACATATACTAGACAAAAATCTAAGTATTCGTTAAAGATATTATCCATTCTTCTTTGGAAGATTTGGGGGGCGTTTTTAAGTCCCATAGGCATTACATTCCAGATGTATTGGCCATGTGTCGTGCTAAAAGCAGTTAAAGGTTTAGCAGAATCCTTTAATTTTATTTGATAAAATCCAGACTTACAGTCGAATTTTGAAAATCATTTTTTGTTAAGGGTTTTATTAATAAGCGATTTCTTATTTGGAAGAAAATAGCCGTCAAAAACAGTTAATTCATTTAACTATTTGTAGTTAATGACCATTCTAGGTTTTCCTCTTTTTTGTTCAGAGTGGTTATTAACCATGAATGCAGGGCTACTTTGAGGACTTTTGTTTTCCTCTGTGCTCTTGAAAGCTAACTGCTTCTCTTCGAGTTCTCGGAGTTGGGTTTTGAACTCTAATTCATTCGCCTGGTTATAGCGCATAGGTTTAACTCTAACTATGGAGCTTGCTTCTTTTAATTGGATATCCGCGTAGGATTTATCCTTGTCCCAGTACTTTAATGGGTTTTCATCAAAATTTGCTTGAAGAAGGGTTTTTACTTCATCTTCAAGGCGAAATTCTAATGCTCGTTGGGTGTTGGATAGAGCATTTAATAATTGGGCCTAGGTTTTGCACTTGCTTTTGGGCCGATTTGTATTTTTTGGATAGGTATCACCACCGTGCTGGCTGCGTGGGCGGTAAGAGATAGAAGTCCTCATTCGAGAATGGGCTATGAGATCTGATTTGATCCAATGCCCACATGGGGCGAGAAAGCGAATTTGTGAATGATCACAACTATATTCCTTAAAGCGATTAAGGAAATCAACACCTAGGAGTAGGTTGTAAGTGGCGTCCTTGGGAGCCTGGATTACCACAGTAGGTAGTGGTAAAACTTTGAATTGCTTGGTTGTGCAATCATAAATGGCAATAAACTGGCCAAAAATTGCTTTAGTGAGTTTGGCTATTTGCCCTGAGGCGATAACCACTTGTAGGGGTTTGTGAAGATCTTTCCAGTATCGTTCTGGATAAGAATTGGCTGAGGCCATAGTGACATCGGATCCAGTGTCAATCATAGCGTGGAACCATTTAGGTTTGTGAAACCTATAGACTAATTCAACCTTAATATAATGAACTCTATTCATACGTCCTACTGGCTTGAATTATTATCCCATTGAGCTTAATGGTCATAGAACGATCTGTAATAGAATAGGTGGTTTCTGCAAGGAAACGCATACCTAACAATAAGTCAACTTTTGTGTTGAATGCTTGGGCTTCAAGGTGGATGATCCGTTCAATGGATCCAAAGAGGACGGGAACATAAGTAAGTTTATGTTCTAGGATCTGGGAATGGAGATGGGTTCCAGCGTAATTATGCTGTATAGATGGATTAATCCATATTAATCAGTCTCACCATTGAGTAAGATAAATTTTACTCACGAGTTGAAATGTTGCGAGCTTGGGAACAGGCAACCTTTCGATTGACTGAGTGCGAAGGATATTACCGTCAATAGAATAACGTCCTTGTACACTATTGCATCTATTAAATAGAGGCTTTTACTGGATGTCAATTTGCCATTCTTTTATTGGCTGTATAACAGGCCTGGCAATTCCCTGAATTTCACAAATGTCGGTGAAAATATCATCTAACTCAATTTCGTCTTTATGAAGAAATTGATCAATGATATGGGTGTTACTAAGCATGTAACTAACCATAGTATAAATGGTAAATGGTGAGTGATGCAAACTTTCTAATAAGTCTGATCTTTTGAAATTATAACAAAGGTTTACAGCACGGTTGGTGTTTAAATCTTTAATGGGAATACTATACCCGGGATAGGTAGTAAAACCTATATTCTGGTAAATGAGATTACCTTTCAGAATGCCTATCAAGGCTTCTGACCTATTAGCAATGCGATTATGCATTAGGCTAATTATAATAGGCGTATCTAATCCTTTTTGAAAGGTGGCTTTCAAATAGATTCGCACAGCCCCAAAATGAATGTAACCGATTTTTGTTCGGTCTTTCTCAGGTAACTTCCTGATTTTCTGTTTAATTTGGTCAAGAGTAATCAGAGGTAACTCGACTTGTCCTTCAGCAATATTGCTGGCAATTGATATTTCTTGGATATTAGGTTTCGAGTGATAAATAGGTTTCGGGTGATTGTGAAAACAATGTATGATTAATAGCATATCAAATAAACTAGTAAACATTTATCTTGAAATGGAACATAATTTATCAAGGACAAGATCAATACCTTACTGGGACTCTGCCTATTCGCCGGCGACCACCTGTTTGTTGGCTACTCCTGGCAACTCAAAGGTACTCCAGATCCTCTTCCCAGACTAATGATATTGCACATCAAGATAAACGAAAACTAATTTTATTGATATTGCTAATAATTACACACTGATTTCATTCTCACTCTACTCCCTAATAGAACTACCACTAATGATAATAAAACCATCATCAACACTATTGAGAATGAAATTCGAAGAGAATTTCTAGGAGAAGATTATTCTCAGCATCGCTTAAATGAAAAGCGTATAAAGAAGCAAAAGTACCTTACTATGCTTTATAATTTTCAAATATGTGACATCAACTATTTTGATGCATATGTATGTGAATTCGAGAAATATTATTACAAAGCTGAAATTTCTTCAGCCACTCAGAACTCATTAAATTTCCATAATGATATGTTCTTCACAAAGTTGCCATTTCCGTGGAGTGATTTACTCTTTAACAAATGGAAGGCAGCTGACAGACCTGAAAGAACCGATACATTAGGTGCACGTATCGAATTTGTTAGGATCACTCTAGCATCTGAGCAAAAAAGCATACAAACGCAAAAGACTTCAGAAAGACCAGAAGAAGTTAAAATGCAAGGATCAATTATATTATCCTAGTAAATTTGGGTGCCAACTCGATAAGCCCAAAAAGAAAAAGAAATTCAAAGCCAAGAAGCAACTTGGAAAGCGTTCAGAAAAGCACCCTAAACCCTTCAAAAAGAAGAGAAAGTTCTTTAAAAAGAACCAAAAGAAGAAGGAGGAACGAAAGGAAAAAAGTTCTTCTAAACAGATCCAGAAGCAAGATTGCAGGTGCTAGAACTGTAATGAAAAGGGACATTTTGCCAATGAATGCTCTAAGAAAATTAATTTTGCAGGAGTTTGTTCTAATGAACTCTTTGAGCAGCTTTCAGGTTACGAAGAAATCAGCTACTCTGATATAGCATCAGAAGACGAAATCCTCGTCTTAACTTATCTGTCTAGCTCGACAGAAGATGAGTCAGACTGATGAACCCATTCATCAAGAGGAAGGAGAATCCTCAGGTACGTATTCAAATGAATTACTTTTTGATAGGAAAAAATATCAGAAAATTTTATCTAAAAACATAAAGATAAATGAACATGAAGGTTTTAAGAGAACTTTACTTCAGATATTCAAAAGAAAGAATATTCAGTATTTCGGGACTAATATCCAAGAAATACCAATTGCCAGCAATATTGCTGAAGGACAGGTCGAGTTACCTCTGATTACTCTTGACCAAATTAAACAGAAAATCAGGAAGTTACTTGAGAAAGACCGAACAAAAATCGGTTACATTTATTTTGGGGCTGTGCGAATCCATTTGAAAGCCACCTTTCAAAAAGGATTAGATACGCCTATTATAATTACCCTAATGCATAATCGCATTGCTAATAGGTCAGAAGCCTTGATAGGCATTCTGAAAGGTAATCTCATTTACCAGAATATAGGTTTTACTACCTATCCCGGGTATAGTATTCCCATTAAAGATTTAGACACCAAAACCTTTGTTATAATTTCAAAAGATCAGACCATCAACCATTTACCATTTATACTATGGTTAGTTACATGCTTAGTAACACCCATATCATTGATCAATTTCTTCATAAAGACGAAATTCAGTTAGATGATATTTTCACTGACATTTGTGAAATTCAGGAAATTGCCAGGCCTGTTATACAGCCAATAAAAGAATGGTAAATTGACATCCAGCAAAAGCCTCTATTTAATAGAGGCAATAGTGTACAAGGACGTTATTCTATTGACGGTAATATCCTTCGCACTCAGTCAATCGAAAGGTTGCCTGTTCCCAAGCTCGCAACATTTCAACTCGTGAGTAAAATTTATCTTACTCAATGGCGAGACGGATTAATATGGATTAATCCATCTATACAGCATAATTATGCTGGAACGGATCTCCATTCCCAGATCCTAGAACATAAACTTACTTATGTTCCCGTTCTCTTTGGATCCATTGAATGGATCATCCACCTTGAAGCCCAAGCATTCAACACAAAAGCTGACTTATTGTTAGGTATACGTTTCACTGACATTTGTGAAATTCAGGAAATTGCCAGGCCTGTTATACAGCTAATAAAAGAATGGCAAATTGACATCCAGCAAAAGTCTCTATTTAATAGATGCAATAGTGTACAAGGACGTTATTCTATTGATGGTAATATCCTTCGCGCTCAGTCAATCGAAAGGTTGCCTGTTCCCAAGCTCGCAACATTTCAACTCGTGAGTAAAATTTATCTTACTCAATGGCGAGACGGATTAATATGGATTAATCCATCTATACAGCATAATTATGCTGGAACGGATCTCCATTCCCAGATCCTAGAACATAAACTTACTTATGTTCCCGTTCTCTTTGGATCCATTGAATGGATCATCCACCTTGAAGCCCAAGCATTCAACACAAAAGCTGACTTATTGTTAGGTATACGTTTCTTGTGGAAACCACCTATTCTATTACAGATCATTCTATGACCATTAAGCTTAATGGGACAATAATTCAAGCCAGTAGTACGTATGAATAGAGTTCCTTACATTAAGGTTGAATTAGTCTATAAGTTTCACAAACCTGAATGGTTCCATGCCGTGATTGACACTGGATCCGATGTCACTATGGCCTCAGCCAATTCTTATCCAGAACGATACTGGAAAGATCTTTACAAACCCCTACAAGTGGTTGTCGCCTCAGGGCAAATAGCCAAACTCACTAAAGCAGTTTTTGGCCAGTTTATTGCCATTTATGATTGCACAACCAAGCAATTTAAAGTTTTACCACTATCTACTGTGGTAATCCAGGCTCCCAAGGACGCCACTTACAACCTACTCCTAGGTGTTGATTTCCTTAATTGCTTTAAGGAACACAGTTGTGATCATTCACAAATTCGCTTTCTCACCCCATGTGGGCATTGGATCAAATCAGATCTCATAGCCCATCCTCAAATGAGTATTTCTATCTCTTACTGCCCACGCAGCCAGCATGGTGGTGATACCTATCCAAAAAATACAAATCGGCCCAAAAGCAAGTGCAAAACCCAGACCCAATTATTAAATGCTCTATCCAACACCCAACGAGCATTAGAATTTCGCCTTGAAGATGAAGTAAAAACCCTTCTTTAAGCAAATTTTGATGAAAACCCATTAAAGTACTGGGACAAGGATAAATCCTACACGGATATCCAATTAAAAGAAGCAAACTCCATAGTTAGAGTTAAACCTATGCGCTATAACCAGGCGGATGAATTAGAATTCAAAACCCAACTCCGAGAACTCGAAGAGAAGTAGTTAGCTTTCAAGAGCACAGAGGAAAACAAAAGTCCTCGTAGTAGCCCTGCATTCATGGTTAATAACCACTGTGAACAAAAAAGAGAAAAACCTAGAATGGTCATTAACTACAAACGGTTAAATGAATTAACTGTTTTTGACGGCTATTTTCTTCCAAATAAGGAATTGCTTATTAATAAAACCCTTAACAAAAAATGGTTTTCAAAATTCGACTGTAAGTTTGGATTTTATCAAATAAAATTAAAGGATTCTGCTAAACCTTTAACTGCTTTTAGCGCGCCACAAGGCCAATACATCTGGAATGTAATGCCTATGGGACGTAAAAACGCCCCTCAGATCTTCGAAAGAAGAATGGATAATATCTTTAACGAATACTCAGATTTTTGTCTAGTATATGTTGATGATATTCTGATTTTTTCATCTAACATTGCAGATCATGCAACACACCTCATGAGATTCATAGAAAAAAGCCGTAGTCATGGGCTGATCTTATCAGCAAAGAAGGCTGAAATTGCTAAAAGGCAAATTGAATTCTTAGGCCTTAAGATTGACCATCAAGGCATCGAAATGCAACCTCACGTCTGTGAAAAGATTGCCAATTTTCCTGATAAACTTGTCGATCGAAAACAAGTCGAAAGATTTTTAGCATGTATTAACTACATTAGCGACTTCGTCCCTAACCTAGCTTGGTTACGTGGTCCACTACAAGATCTCCTTAAAAAGAGATTAAATCTGCAATGGCAAGATTACCATACTCATATTGTCCAGCAACTCAAAAAGTTGTGTAGCAAGTTACCAAAATTAGCCATACCTAAGGAAGGCGATAAACTTATAGTTGAAACTGATGCATCAGACCTCTATTGGGGAGGAATCCTCAAAGCCAAAAAGGCTGATGTGAAAGAGCATATTTGTAGATATGCCAATGGTTGTTTTAAGCCAGCTGAAGTTAATTATCATAGTAATGGAAAGGAATTGTTAGCCTTAAAACGAAGCTTTGCCAAGCTTCATCTCTTCATTTTACCAGTTCGTTTTTTAGTAAGAACTGATAACACTAACGTTAAGGCTTATATTTTTAATAAGCTTCCTTGTACTCCAGAGTACAAAAGGCGCCATAGATGGCAGCAATATTTTCAAGAATATCAATTTGATATTGAACATATTAAAGGTAAGGATAACCATCTTGCTGATTTTCTTAGCAGAGAAGCTAACGGTTGAAGACAGCAGTTCCATGGACGCCAAGACCTTATTGGAAATGGCTATCCACGAGCTATGTGTGGCTCACGAGAGAATAGTGCAGATTCAGTGCGAGATTTCAGAGGAAATAAATCCTCGTATCCTCCAAGCTCTTTCAAGTCTTGACGAGGTTATGGCGTTACAAGCCATTGAAATGACTGATGAAACTCATCAGGCATTTCTGGACACGTGCCAACGTGCCAAAGAACTCTAAGAAGGAGTCAGACTATTGTCTACAGAAGACACTTCTAAGCCTACTCTCCAAGAGAAAGGAAAGTCTCAGATGTCTCATGGCTCCTCTGAAATAGAGGAAGATGACTTCACCGTCATCATTTCAAAGGCAAATAAGCCTTCAAAAGAGCCTACAATAAGACAGGCTATTTCTATGGAACAATACGTTTCATATATAAATTGGGTATATTCAGCCCAAAATACTAACAGTCAAATTATTGACACATCTGGGACATATCCTAGACTCCATTTCCTTACAGGTAGCAATACCGATGGTGTCACCAGGGCAGTTATCTTGGCTTCTGTGCCAGTATTACCTGTACCCCAGGCAACTGTGAAATTTTGGGGATGCATAAGTCCATAATTGAAGCAGTAAAAAAGTTTCGCAAAAGCTCCAAATCTGATATGGTAGTGTTAAAATTACTATCAGCCAGTCCTGGGATACTACCCAATCCAGCCCCAGGATGGATAATAGTCCAACTATGCACTCCAAATAGGGCCAACCTCAAGTTCAAAAAGAACAAATCATTGGATCATCCAGAAGTTAATGAAGGATGGATCTGCAGTCGAAGGGCCATGGGATTTACTGTAATTTTGAAGAAATTACAGGCCCTACGCGAAGCTAATAAAGGCTTTTTGCATAATTCCCCAAGCAACATTTTTATTTTTGCGGAAGGAAATTGTACTCCGAGATACGATACCCTGAACAAAATCAGTTCTGGCATAAGTCTCATTCACACCTGTAGAATACCCGGTAGTCACCATACCCGTACTCATCTATGTGGGTTAATTCATCAAGAGAAGACAGCTGGATGCTGTATCTGCCCCCTCAGATTGTTATGATGGGAAGCGTATTGGACCCTCCACAAAAGAGGACTATCAGAAAAGATGCTAAAGTAAAAAGCATTTCTGAAAACTACAGAAAAGCAGATGCTGCAATAATAAAAGCAGAGTCCTCCACTACCTCAAAAGGAGCACCTCTACTAAGTAAAAGCAAGACCCACTAACAAAAGATGTTGCATTATTGTACGAAAAAGTACTGTTTGTCTACAGAATAAAGTAGACACGTTATTACTTTACTTTTATTAAAGTTATATCTTTTTCAAGAGCATTTCTCTATATAAGGAGAGCTCTTTCATTTGTATGAGGCATCGAAGAAAGGGAGAGAGAAAAACAACAACTAGTTATGCAGAGGGAGTAACTACTCCATTAGGGAGTAGAGTGAGAATGAAAATCAGTGTGTAATTATTAGCAATATCAATAAAATTAGTTTTCGTTTATCTTGATGTGCAATATCATTAGTCTGGGAAGAGGATCTGGAGTACCTTTGAGTTGCCAGGAGTAGCCAATAGACAGGTGGTCGCCGGCTAATAGGCAGAGTTTCAGTAAGGTATTGATCTTGTCCTTGATAAATTATGTTCTATTTCAAGATAAATGTTTACTAGTTTATTTGATATGCTATTAATCATACATTGTTTTCATAATCACTCGAAACCTATTTATCATAACTATGAACCCGTTTAGCCCAGAGCAATTGATTGCCAACAGGATAGTTAAAAACGCTTTAGATCGATGTCTATTAGAAAAAGAGAATACTGAATTTCTAATTCAGGTCAAGGAGACTTTGGCTAATATAAGCCATCGGGGAATTGAAGCCCTTAGCAGTGATTTCTTTGATGATCCTTTGGTTCTCGCAGATGGAGAAATTATTATTCCTAATCCCAGGAGCATACTAGAGCATGAAACTCTACACCATGTTAATGCAATACAGAGACAGAAAGCCATACTTGAAGGTATTAATGAAGCTTTATCTTCGTTAGATAATACTTTAAGGCATCATAATCAAAGTTATGACTATAGATTTCAACAATTCTTGAAAAGAAGAAGGACTAATAAGTCTAAAAATAATTCCGCACCCAGTTGTAGCCATGCTTAAAAACTGAAAACTGAAAAAGTTTGCCAAATGGTATCAGAGCCATTTCTCATGTCTCAAACCCAGAGACGACTCCAAGATATACATCAGTGAACAAACTGAACTTGAAGATACCCCATGGTAAGTTGAGCCTGACTTCATAAGTCCTGCTAGAGACTCTTTATCTGGACTAAGTAATGGATAAAGCTAGCAGTAATTTTGACCTTTCTTACAAGGAATTATAGAAGTCCAATTTAATAGGACAGACTATTGATACTAAACTAGAAAGTATCTATGAGGAATTAGGGGAAATTCAGAAATTAATTCTCCATAGCCCTAAGACTACTAGCGAACAAGCAATAGTCCATAGAAAGATCCGGTTTAACCCTTTAATTGACCCAACCAAACCCGGATATCCTTCTATTTCGAACATGGTTCGTACTTTGATTTCTTTGGAAGAATTAGAGAATGAGTATGCTCAAGCTAATTCAGACGAAGAAGAAGAAATCCTAAGTAGGATAAATGAACTCCAATTACAATGTAATATGGAGGCAACTGGAGAAATCTCACTTGTACCAGATTCTGCCCAGTCTGGTGGTCCTGAAGTCAGACTAGAAAGTCAGACTAACATAGATAGCCAAGTTGGTAGTAGTGATGAGGAAGAAGCTCAACGCTACTGCTATCGTCACTCTACTTCTAGGCGAAGACGAGTAGGAGGAAGACACCTGTTTCCTCACCCTGGCCATGCATATCCTCTAACAAATGCTGGTGCCACCCTTAATATTGATTGTGTCTCTAATACGGATGACGTTATTAAGGAATGAGTAGAAGCCTTACTCACATACACTAGTGTCACAAGGACTGACGGGAAAGAATTAAAAGTTTTTATCCCTTTAACCCTAAGTAACAAAGTGGCAGATTGGTTCTCAGCCTTACCTGAAGAAACAAAGGTAAGATATCTAGGTGGAACTACCACTAATGACAATAAAAGCATTATCAACACTATTGAGAATGAAATTCGAAAAGAATTTTTAGGAGAAGATTATTCTCAGCATCGCTTAAATGAAAAGCGTATAAAGAAGCAAAAGTACCTTACTATGCTTTATAATTTACAAATATGTGACATCAACTATTTTGATGCATATGTATGTGAATTCGAGAAATATTATTACAAAGTTGAAACTTCTTCAGCCACTCAGAACTCATTAAATTTCAATAATGATATGTTCTTCACAAAGTTGCCATTTCCGTGGAGTGATTTACTCTTTAACAAATGGAAGGCAGCTGACAGACCTGAAAGAACCGATACATTAGGTGCACGTATCGAATTTGCTAGGATCACTCTAGCATCTGAATGCGAAAAAGCATACAAACGCAAAAGACTTCAGAAAGATCAGAAGAAGTTAAAATGCAAGGATCAATTATATTATCCTAGTAAATTTGGGTGCCAACTCGATAAGCCCAAAAAGAAAAAGAAATTCAAAGCCAAGAAACAACTTGGAAAGCGTTTAAAAAAGCACCCTAAACCATTCAAAAAGAAGAGAAAGTTCTCTAAAAAGAACCAAAAGAAAAAGGAGGAACGAAAGGAAAAAAGTTCTTCTAAACAGATCCAGAAGCAAGATTGCAGGTGCTGGAACTGTAATGAAAAGGGACATTTTGCCAATGAATGCCCTAAGAAAATTAATTTTGCAGGAGTTTGTTCTAATGAACTCTTTGAGCAGCTTTCAGGTTACGAAGAAATCAGCTACTCTGATATAGCATCAGAAGACGAAATCCTCGTCTTAACTTATTTGTCTAGCTCGACAGAAGATGAGTCAGACTGATGAACCCATTCATCAAGAGGAAGGAGAATCCTCAGGTACATATTCAAATGAATTACTTTTTGATAGGAAAAAATATCAGAAAATTGTATCTAAAAACATAAAGATAAATGAACATGAAGGTTTTAAGAGAACTTTACTTCAGATATTCAAAAGAAAGAATATTCAGTATTTCGGGACTAATATCCAAGAAATACTAATTGCTAGCAATATTGCTGAAGGACAAGTCGAGTTACCTCTGATTACTCTTGACCAAATTAAACAGAAAATCAGGAAGTTCCCTGAGAAAGACCGAACAAAAATCGGTTACATTCATTTTGGGGCTGTGCGAATCCATTTGAAAGCCACCTTTCAAAAAGGATTAGATACGCCTATTATAATTACCCTAATGCATAATCGCATTGCTAATAGGTCAGAAGCCTTGATAGGCATTCTGAAAGGTAATCTCATTTACCAGAATATAGGTTTTACTACCTATCCCGGGTATAGTATTCCCATTAAAGATTTAGACACCAACCGTGCTCTAAACCTTTGTTATAATTTCAAAAGATCAGACTTGTTAGAAAGTTTGCATCACTCACCATTTACCATTCATACTATGGTTAGTTGCCATTTTCGTGGAGTGATTTACTCTTTAACAAATGGAAGGCAGCTGACAGACCTGAAAGAACCGATACATTAGGTGCACGTATCGAATTTGCCAGGATCACTCTAGCATCTGAATGCGAAAAAGCATACAAACGCAAAAGACTTGAGAAAGACCAGAAGAAGTTAAAATGCAAGGATCAATTATATTATTCTAGTAAATTTGGGTGCCAACTCGATAAGCCCAAAAAGAAAAAGAAATTCAAAGCCAAGAAGCAACTTGGAAAGCGTTTAAAAAAGCATCCTAAACCCTTCAAAAAGAAGAGAAAGTTCTTTAAAAAGAACCAAAAGAAAAAGGAGGAACGAAAGGAAAAAAGTTCTTCTAAACAGATCCAGAAGCAAGATTGCAGGTGCTGGAACTTTAATGAAAAGGGACATTTTCCCTAAGAAAATTAATTTTGCAGGAGTTTGTTCTAATGAACTCTTTGAGCAGATTTCAGGTTACGAAGAAATCAGCTGGTCTGATATAGCATCAGAAGACGAAATCCTCGTCTTAACTTATTTGTCTAGCTCGACAGAAGATGAGTCAGACTGATGAACCCATTCATCAAGAGGAAGAAGAATCCTCTGGTACGTATTCAAATGAATTACTTTTTGATAGGAAAAAATATCAGAAAAATTTATCTAAAAACATAAAGATAAATGAACATGAAGGTTTTAAGAGAACTTTACTTCACATATTCAAAAGAAAGAATATTCAGTATTTCGGGACTAATATCTACGAAATACCAATTTCCAGCAATATTGCTGAAGGACAAGTCGAGTTACCTCTGATTACTCTTGACTAAATTAAACAGAAAATCAGGAAGTTACCTGAGAAAGACCAAACAAAAATCGGTTACATTCATTTTGGGGCTGTGCGAATCCATTTGAAAGCCACCTTTCAAAAAGGATTAGATACGCCTATTATAATTACCCTAATGCATAATCGCATTGCTAATAGGTCAGAAGCCTTGATAGGCATTCTGAAAGGTAATCTCATTTACCAGAATATAGGTTTTACTACCTATCCTGGGTATGGTATTCCCATTAAAGATTTAGACACCAACCGTGCTCTAAACCTTTGTTATAATTTCAAAAGATCAGACTTATTAGAAAGTTTGCATCACTCACCATTTACCATTTATACTATGGTTAGTTACATGCTTAGTAACACCCATATCATTAATCAATTTCTTCATAAAGACGAAATTGAGTTAGATGATATTTTCACTGACATTTGTGAAATTCAGGAAATTGCCAGGCCTGTTATACAGCCAATAAAAGAATGGCAAATTGACATCCAGCAAAAGCCTCTATTTAATAGATGCAATAGTGTACAAGGACGTTATTCTATTGACGATAATATCCTTCACACTCAGTCAATCAAAAGGTTGCCAGTTCCCAAGCTCGCAACATTTCAACTCGTGAGTAAAATTTATCTTACTCAATGGCGAGACGGATTAATATGGATTAATCCATCTATACAGCATAATTATGCTGGAACCGATCTCCATTCCTAGATCCTAGAACATAAACTTACTTATGTTCCCGTCCTCTTTGGATCCATTGAACGGATCATCCACCTTGAAGCCCAAGCATTCAATACAAAAGCTAACTTATTGTTAGGTATGCGTTTCCTTGCAGAAACCACCTATTCTATTACTTAGGATTTCTTCTTCTTCGTCTGAATTAGCTTGAGCATACTCATTCTCTAATTCTTCCAAAGAAATGAAAGTACGAACCATGTTCGAAATAGAAGGATATCCGGGTTTGGTTGGGTCAATTAAATGGTTAAACCGGATCTTTCTATGGACTATTGCTTGTTCGCTAGTAGTCTTAGGGTTATGGAGAATTAATTTCTGAATTTCCCCTAATCCCTCATAGATACTTTCTAGTTTAGTATCAATAGTCTGTCCTGTTAAATTGGACTTCCATAATTTCTTGTAAGGAAGGTCAAAACTACTGCTAGCTTTATCCATTACTTAGTCCAGATAAAAAGTCTCTAGCAGGACTTATGAAGTCAGGCTCAACATAACATGGGGTATCTTCAAGTTCAGTTTGTTCACTGATGTATATCTTGGAGTTGTCTCTGGGTTTGAGACATAAGAAATGGCTCTGATACCATTTGACAAACTTCTTCAGTTTTCAATTTTTAAGCATAGCTACAATTGGGTGCGGAATTATTTTTGGACTTATTAGTCCTTCTTCCTTTCAAGAATTGTTGAAATCTATAGTCATAACTTTGATTATGACGCCTTAAAGCATTATCTAACGAAGATAAAGCTTCATTAATACCTTCAAGTATGGCTTTCTGTCTGTGTATTGCATTAACATGGTGTAGAGTTTCATGCTCTAGTATGCTCCTAGGACTAGGAATAATAATTTCTCCATCTGCGAGAACCAAAGGATTATCAAAGAAATCACTGCTAAGGGCTTCAATTCCCCGATGGCTTATATTAGCCAAAGTCTCCTTGACCTGAATTAGAAATTCAGTATTCTCTTTTTCTTATAGACATCGATCTAAAGCATTTTTAACTATCCTTTTGGCAATCAATTGCTCAAGGCTAAACGGGTTTATAGTTATGATAAATAGGTTTCGAGTGATTATGAAAACAATGTATGATTTATAGCATATCAAATAAACTAGTAAACATTTATCTTGAAATGGAACATAATTTATCAAGGACAAGATCAACACCTTACTGAGACTCTGCCTATTCGCCGGCGACCACCTGTCTATTGGCTACTCCTGGCAACTCAAAGGTACTTCAGATCCTCTTCCAGGACTAATGATATTGCACATCAAGATAAACAAAAACTAATTTTATTGATATTGCTAATAATTACACACTGATTTTCATTCCTACTCTACTCCCTAATGGAGTAGTTACTCTCTCTGCATAACTAGTTGTTGTTTTTCTCTCTCCCTTTCTTCAATGCCTCATACAAATGAAAGAGCTCTCCTTATATAGAGAAATGCTCTGGAAAAAGATACAACTTTAATAAAAGTAAAGTAATAACGTGTCTACTTTATTCTGTAGACAAACAGTACTTTTTCGTACAATAATACAGCATCTTTTGTTAGTGCGTCTTGCTTTTACTTAATGGAGGTGCTCCTTTTGAGGTAGTGGAGGAATCTGCTTTTATTATTGCAGCATCGGCTTTTCTGCAGTTTTCAGGAATGCTTTTTACTTTAGCATCTTTTCTGATAGTGCTCCTTTTTGTGGAGGGTCCAACACGCTTCCCATCATAACAATCTGAGGGGGCAGGTACAGCATCCAGCTGTCTTCTCTTGATGAATTAACCCACATAGATGAGTACGGGTATGGTGACTACTGGGTATTCTACAGGTGTGAATGAGACTTATGCCAGAACTGATTTTGTTCAGGGCATCGTATCTCGGAGTACAATTTCCTTCAGCAAAAATAAAAATGTTACTTGGGGAATTATACAAAAAGCCTTTATTAACTTCGCATAGGGCCTGTAATTTCTTCAAAATTACAGTAAATCCCATGGCCCTTCGACTGCAGATCCATCCTTCATTAACTTCTGGATGATCCAATGATTTGTTCTTTTTGAACTTGAGGTTGGCCCTATTTGGAGTACATAGTTGGACTATTATCCATCCGGGGGCTGGACTGGGTAGTATCTCAGGACTGACTGATAGTAATTTTAACACCACCATATCAGATTTGGAGCTTTTGCGAAACTTTTTTACAGCTTCAATTATGGACTTATGCATCCCCAAAATTTCACGGTTGCCTGGGGTACAGGTAATACTGGCACAGAAGCCAAAGATAACTGCCCTGGTGACATCATCGGTATTGCTACCTGTAAGGAAATGGAGTCTACGATATATCCCGGATGTGTCAATAATTTGACTGTTAGTATTTTGGGCTGAATATACCCAATTTGTATATGAAACGTATTGTTCCATAGAAATGGCCTGTCTTTTTGTAGGCTCTTTTGAAGGCTTATTTGCCTTTGAAATGATGACGGTGAAGTCATCTTCCTCTGTTTCAGAGGAGGCAGGAGACATCTGAGCCTTTCCTTTCTCTTGGAGAGCAGGCTTAGAGGTGTCTTCTGTAAACAATAGTCTGACTCCTTCTTGGAGTTCTTTGGCACATTGGCACGTGTCCAGAAATGTCTGATGAGTTTCATCAGTCATTTCAATGGCTAGTAACGCCATAACCTCGTCAAGACTTGAAAGAGCTTGGAGGATACGAGGATTTATTTCCTCTGAAATCTCGTGCTGAATCTGCACTATTCTCTCATGAGCCACACATGGCTCGTGGATAGCCATTTCCAATAAGGTCTTGGCGTCCATGGCACTGCTGTCTTCAACCATTAGCTTCTCTGCTAAGAAAATCAGCAAGATGGTTATTCTTACCTTTAATATGTTCAATATCAAATTGATATTCTTGAAAATATTACTGCCATCTACGGCGCCTTTTGTACTATGGAGTGCAAGGAAGCTTATTAAAAATATAAGCTTTAATGTTAGTGTTATCAGTTCTTACTAAAAAACGAACTGGTAAAATGAAGAAATGAAACTTGGCAAAGCTTCGTTTTAAGGCTAACAATTCCTTTTCATTACTATGATAATTAACTTCAGCTGGCTTAAAACAACCATTGGCATATCTACAAATATGCTCTTTCATATCAGCCTTTTTGGCTTTGAGGATTCCTCCCCAATAGAGGTCTGATGCATCAGTTTCAACTATAACTTGATCGCCTTCCTCAGGTATGGCTAATTTTGGTAACTGGCTACACAACTTTTTGAGTTGCTGGACAATATGAGTATGGTAATCTTGCCATTGCAGATTTAATCTCTTTTTAAGGAGATCTTGTAGCAGACCACGTAACCAAACTAGGTTAGGGACGAAGTCGCTAATATAGTTAATACATCTTAAAAATCTTTCGACTTGTTTTCGGTCGACAAGTTTATCAGGAAAATTGGCAATCTTTTCACAGACGTGAGGTTGCATTTCGATGCCTTGATGGTCAATCTTAAGGCCTAAGAATTCAATTTGCCTTTTAGCAATTTCAGCCTTTTTTGCTGATAAGATCAGTCCATGACTACGACTTTTTTCTATGAAGCTCATGAGGTGTGTTGCATGATCTGCAATGTTAGATGAAAAAATCAGAATATCATCAACATATACTAGACAAAAATCTGAGCATTCGTTAAAGATATTATCCATTCTTCTTTGGAAGATCTGGGGGGCGTTTTTAAGTCCCATAGGCATTACATTCCAGATGTATTGACCTTGTGGCGTGCTAAAAGCAGTTAAAGGTTTAGCAGAATCCTTTAATTTTATTTGATAAAATCCAGACTTACAGTCGAATTTTGAAAACCATTTTCTGTTAAGGGTTTTATCAATAAGCAATTCCTTATTTAGAAGAAAATAGCCGCCAAAAACAGTTAATTCATTTAACCGTTTGTAGTTAATGACCATTCTAGGTTTTCTTCTTTTTTGTTCAGAGTGGTTATTAACCATGAATGCAGGGCTACTATGAGGACTTTTGTTTTCCTCTGTGCTCTTGAAAGCCAACTGCTTCTTTTCGAGTTCTCGGAGTTGGGTTTTGAACTCTAATTCATCCGCCTGGTTATAGCACATAGGTTTAACTCTAACCATGGAGTTTGCTTCTTTTAATTGGATATCCGCGTAGGATTTACCCTTGTCCCAGTACTTTAATGGGTTTTCATCAAAATTTGCTTGAAGAAGGGTTTTTACTTCATCTTCAAGGCGAAATTCTACTGCTCGTTGGGTGTTGGATAGAGCATTTAATAATTAGGCCTGGGTTTTGCACTTGCTTTTGGGCCGATTTGTATTTTTTGGATAGGTATCACCACCATGCTGGCTGCGTGGGCGATAAAAGATAGAAGTCCTCATTTGAGGATGGGCTATGAGATCTGATTTGATCCAATGCCCATATGGGGTGAGAAAGCGGATTTGTGAATGATCACAACTATATTCCTTAAAGCGATTAAGGAAATCAACACCTAGGAGTAGGTTGTAAGTGGCGTCCTTGGGAGCCTGGATTACCACAGTAGGTAGTGGTAAAACTTTGAATTGCTTGGTTGTGCAATCATAAATGGCAATAAACTGGCCAAAAACTGCTTTAGTGAGTTTGGCTATTTGCCCTGAGGCGACAACCACTTGTAGGGGTTTGTGAAGATCTTTCTAGTATCGTTCCTGATAAGAATTAGCTGAGGCCATAGTGACATCGGATCCAGTGCCAATCATGGCGTGGAACCATTCAGGTTTGTGAAACCTATAGACTAATTCAACCTTAATATAAGGAACTCTATTCATACGTCCTACTGGCTTTAATTATTGTCCCATTGAGCTTAATGGTCATAGAAAGATCTGTAATAGAATAGGTGGTTTCTGCAAGGAAACGCATACCTAACAATAAGTTAGCTTTTGTATTGAATGCTTGGGCTTCAAGGTGGATGATCCGTTCAATGGATCCAAAGAGGACGGGAACATAAGTAAGTTTATGTTCTAGGATCTAGGAATGGAGATCGGTTCCAGCATAATTATGCTGTATAAATGGATTAATCCATGTTAATCCGTCTCGCCATTGAGTAAGATAAATTTTACTCACGAGTTGAAATGTTGCGAGCTTGGGAACAGGCAACCTTTCGATTGACTGAGTGCGAAGGATATTATCGTCAATAGAATAACGTCCTTGTACACTATTGCATCTATTAAATAGGGGCTTTTGCTGGATGTCAAGTTGCCATTCTTTTATTGGCTGTATAACAGGCCTGGCAATTTCCTAAATTTCACAAATGTCAGTGAAAATATCATCTAACTCAATTTCGTCTTTATGAAGAAATTGATCAATGATATGGGTGTTACTAAGCATGTAACTAACCATAGTATAAATGGTAAATGGTGAGTGATGCAAACTTTCTAACAAGTCTAATCTTTTGAAATTATAACAAAGGTTTAGAGCACGGTTGGTGTCTAAATCTTTAATGGGAATACTATACCCAAGATAGGTAGTAAAACCTATATTCTGGTAAATGAGATTACCTTTCAGAATGCCTATCAAGGCTTCTGACCTATTAGCAATGCGATTATGCATTAAGGTAATTATAGTAGGCGTATCTAATCCTTTTTGAAAGGTGGCTTTCAAATGGATTCGCACAGCCCCAAAATGAATGTAACCGATTTTTGTTCGGTCTTTCTCAGGTAACTTCCTAATTTTCTGTTTAATTTGGTCAAGAGTAATCAGAGGTAACTCGACTTGTCCTTCAGTAATATTGCTGGCAATTGGTATTTCTTGGATATTAGTCCCGAAATACTGAATATTCTTTCTTTTGAATATCTGAAGTAAAGTTCTCTTAAAACCTTCATGTTCATTTATCTTTATGTTTTTAGATAAAATTTTCTGATATTTTTTCCTATCAAAAAGTAATTCATTTGAATACGTACCTGAGGATTCTCCTTCCTCTTAATGAATGGGTTCATCAGTCTGACTCATCTTCTGTCGAGTTAGACAAATAAGTTAAGACGAGGATTTCGTCTTCTGATGCTATATCAGAGTAGCTGATTTCTTCGTAACCTGAAATCTGCTCAAAGAGTTCATTAGAACAAACTCCTATGAAATTAATTTTCTTAGGGCATTCATTGGCAAAATGTCCCTTTTCATTACAGTTCCAGCACCTGCAATCTTGCTCCTGGATCTGTTTAGAAGAACTTTTTTCCTTTCGTTCCTCCTTTTTCTTCTGGTTCTTTTTAAAGAACTTTCTCTTCTTTTTGAAGGGTTTAGGGTGCTTTTTTAAACGCTTTCCAAGTTGCTTCTTGGCTTTGAATTTCTTTTTCTTTTTGGGCTTATCGAGTTGGCACCCAAATTTACTAGGATAATATAATTGATCCTTGCATTTTAACTTCTTCTGATCTTTCTGAAGTCTTTTGCGTTTGTATGCTTTTTCGCATTCAGATGCTAGAGTGATCCTAGCAAATTTGATACGTGCACCTAATGTATAGGTTCTTTCAGGTCTGTCAGCTGCGTTCCATTTGTTAAAGAGTAAATCACTCCACGGAAATGGCAACTTTGTGAAGAACATATCATTATGAAAATTTAATGAGTTCTGAGTGGCTGAAGAAATTTCAGCTTTGTAATAATATTTCTCGAATTCACATACATATGCATCAAAATAGTTGATGACACATATTTGTAAATTATAAAGCATAGTAAGGTACTTTTGCTTCTTTATACGCTTTTCATTTAAGCGATGCTGAGAATAATCTTCTCCTAAAAATTCTCTTCGAATTTCATTCTCAATAGTGTTGATAATGGTTTTATTATCATTAGTGGTAGTTCCACTTAGATATCTTACCTTTGTTTCTTCAGGTAAGACTGAGAACCAATCTGCCACTTTGCCACTTAGGGTTAAAGGGATAAAAACTTTTAATTCTTCCCCGTCAGTCCTTGTGACACCAGTGTATATGAGAAAGGTTTTTACCCATTCCTTAATAACGTCATCCATATTAGAGACATAATCAATATTAAGGGTGGCACCAGTATTTGTTAGAGGATATGCATGGCCAGGGTGAGGAAACAGGTGTCTTCCTCCTACTCGTCTTCGCCTAGAAGTAGAGTGACGATAGTGGTAGCGTTGAGCTTCTTCCTCATCACTACTACCAACTTGGCTATCTATGTTAGTCTGACTTTCTGGTCTAACTTCAGGACCACCAGACTGGGTAGAATCTGGTACAATTAAAGGGCTACCTTGTGAGGTTTCTCCAGTTGCCTCCATGTTACATTGTAATTGGAGTTCATTTATCCTACGTAGGATTTCTTCTTCTTCGTCTGAATTAGCTTGAACATACTCATTCTCTAATTCTTCCAAAGAAATGAAAGTACGAACCATGTTCGAAATAGAAGGATATCCGGGTTTGGTTGGGTCAATTAAAGGGTTAAACCGGATCTTTCTACGGACTATTGCTTGTTCGCTAGTAGTCTAGCTCGACAGAAGATGAGTCAGACTGATGAACCCATTCACCAAGAGAAAGGAGAATCCTCAGGTACGTATTCAAATGAATTACTTTTTGATAGGAAAAAATATCAGAAAATTTTATCTAAAAACATAAAGATAAATGAACATGAAGGTTTTAACAGAACTTTACTTCAGATATTCAAAAGAAAGAATATTCAGTATTTCGGGACTAATATCCAAGAAATACCAATTGCCAGCAATATTGCTGAAGGACAAGTCGAGTTACCTCTGATTACTCTTGACCAAATTAAACAGAAAATCAGGAAGTTCCCTGAGAAAGACCGAACAAAAATCGGTTACATTCATTTTGGGGCTGTGCGAATCCATTTGAAAGCCACCTTTCAAAAAGGATTAGATACGCCTATTATAATTACCCTAATGCATAATCGCATTGCTAATAGGTCAGAAGCCTTGATAGGCATTCTGAAAGGTAATCTCATTTACCAGAATATAGGGTTTACTACCTATCCCGGGTATAGTATTCCCATTAAAGATTAGACACCAACCGTGCTCTAAACCTTTGTTATAATTTCAAAAGATCAGACTTACTAGAAAGTTTGCATCACTCACACCCATATCATTGATCAATTTCTTCATAAAGACGAAATTGAGTTAGACGATATTTTCACTGACATTTGTGAAATTCAGGAAATTGCCAGGCCTATTATACAGCCAATAAAAGAATGGCAAATTGACATCCAGCAAAAGCCTCTATTTAATAGATGCAATAGTGTACAAGGACGTTATTCTATTGACGGTAATATCCTTCGCACTCAGTCAATCGAAAGGTTGCATGTTCCCAAGCTCGCAACATTTCAACTCGTGAGTAAAATTTATCTTACTCAATGGCGAGACGGATTAATATGGATTAATCCATCTATACAGCATAATTATGCTGGAACCGATCTCCATTCCCAGATCCTAGAACATAAACTTACTTATGTTCCCTTCCTCTTTGGATCCATTGAACGGATCATCCACCTTGAAGCCCAAGCATTCAACACAAAAGCTGACTTATTGTTAGGTATGCGTTTCCTTGCAGAAACCACCTATTCTATTACAGATCATTCTATGACCATTAAGCTCAATAGGACAATAATTCAAGCCAGTAGAACGTATGAATAGAGTTCCTTATATTAAGGTTGAATTAGTCTATACGTTTCACAAACCTGAATGGTTCCACGCTATGATTGACACTGGATCCGATGTCTCTATGGCCTCAGCCAATTCTTATCCAGAACGATATTAGAAAGATCTTCACAAACCCCTACAAGTGGTTGTCGCCTCAGGGCAAATAGCCAAACTCACTAAAGCAGTTTTTGGCCAGTTTATTGCCATTTATGATTGCACAACCAAGCAATTCAAAGTTTTACCACTACCTACTGTGGTAATCTAGGCTCCCAAGGACGCCACTTACAACCTACTCCTAGGTGTTGATTTCCTTAATTGCTTTAAGGAATATAGTTGTGATCATTCACAAATTTACTTTCTCACCCCATGTGGGCATTGGATCAAATCAGATCTCATAGCCCATCCTTAAATGAGGACTTCTATCTCTTACCGCCCACGCAGCCAGCATGGTGGTGATACCTATCCAAAAAATACAAATCGGCCCAAAAGCAAGTGCAAAACCCAGGCCCAATTATTAAATGCTCTATCCAACACCCAACGAGCATTGGAATTTCGCCTTGAAGATGAAGTAAAAACCCTTCTTCAAGCAAATTTTGATGAAAACCCATTAAAGTATTGGGACAAGGATAAATCCTACGCGGATATCGAATTAAAAGAAGCAAACTCCATAGTTAGAGTTAAACCTATGCGCTATAACCAGGCGGATGAATTAGAGTTCAAAGCCCAACTCCGAGAACTCGAAGAGAAGCAGTTAGCTTTCAGGAGCACAGAGGAAAACAAAAGTCCTCATAGTAGCCCTGCATTCATGGTTAATAACCGCTCTGAACAAAAAAGAGGAAAACCTAGAATGCTCATCAACTACAAACGGTTAAATGAGTTAAATGTTTTTGATGGCTACTTTCTTCCAAATAAGGAATTGCTTATTAATAAAACCCTTAACAAAAAATGGTTTTCAAAATTCAACTGTAAGTCTGGATTTTATCAAATAAAATTAAAGGATTCTGCTAAACCTTTAACTGCTTTTAGCACGCCACAAGGCCAATACATCTGGAATGTAATGCCTATGGGACTTAAAAACGCCCCCCAGATCTTCCAAAGAAGAATGGATAATATCTTTAACGAATACTCAGATTTTTATCTAGTATATGTTGATGATATTCTGATTTTTTCATCTAACATTGTAGATCATACAACACACTTTATGAGATTCATAGAAAAAAGCCGTAGTCATGGGCTGATCTTACCAACAAAGAAGGCTGAAATTACTAAAAGGCAAATTGAATTCTTAGGCCTTAAGATTGACCATCAAGGCATCGAAATGCAACCTCACGTCTGTGAAAAGATTGCCAATTTTCCTGATAAACTTGTCGACCGAAAACACGTCGAAAGATTTTTAGGATGTATTAACTACATTAGCGACTTCGTCCCTAACCTAGCTTGGTTACGTGGTCCACTACAAGATCTCCTTAAAAAGAGATTAAATCTGCAATGGCAAGATTACCATACTCATATTGTCCAGCAACTCAAAAAGCTGTGTAGCCAGTTACCAAAATTAGCCATACCTGAGGAAGGCAATCAACTTATAGTTGAAACTGATACATCAGACCTCTATTGGGGAGGAATCCTCAAAGCCAAAAAGGCTGATATGAAAGAGCATATTTGTAGATATGCGAATGGTTGTTTTAAGTCAGCTGAAGTTAATTATCATAGTAATGAAAAGGAATTGTTAGCCTTAAAACGAAGCTTTGCCAAGTTTCATTTCTTTATTTTACCAGTTCGTTTTTTAGTAAGAACTGATAACACTAACATTAAGGCTTATATTTTTAATAAGCTTCCTTGTACTCCAGAGTACAAAAGGCGCCATAGATGGCAGCAATATTTTCAAGAATATCAATTTGATATTGAACATATTAAAGGTAAGAATAACCATCTTGCTGATTTTCTTAGCAGAAAAGCTAATGGTTGAAGACAGCAGTTCCATGGACGCCAAGACCTTATTGGAAATGGCTATCCATGAGCTATGTGTGGCTCATGAGAGAATAGTGCAGATTCAGCATGAGATTTCAGAGGAAATAAATCCTCGTATCCTCCAAGCTCTTTCAAGTCTTGATGAGGTTATGGCGTTACAAGCCATTGAAATGACTGATGAAACTCATCAGGCATTTCTGGACACGTGCCAACGTACCAAAGAACTCCAAGAAGGAGTCAGACTATTGTCTACAGAAGACACCTCTAAGCCTACTCTCCAAGAGAAAGGAAATGCTCAGATGTCTCCTGCCTCCTCTGAAACAGAGGAAGATGACTTCACCGTCATCATTTCAAAGGCAAATAAGCCTTCAAAAGAGCCTTATAAAAGACAGGCTATTTCTATGGAACAATACGTTTCATATACAAATTGGGTATATTCAGCCCAAAATACTAACAGTCAAATTATTGACACATCTGGGATATATCCTAGACCCCATTTCCTTGCAGGTAGCAATACCGATGATGTCACCACGGCAGTTATCTTTGGCTTCTGTGCCAGTATTACCTGTACCCCAGGCAACCGTAAAATTTTGGGGATGCATAAGTCCATAATTGAAGCAGTAAAAAGTTTCACAAAAGCTCCAAATCTGATATGGTAGTGTTAAAATTACTATCAGCCAGTCCTGAGATACTACCCAGTCCAGCCCCCGGATGGATAATAGTCCAACTATGCACTCCAAATAGGGCCAACCTCAAGTTCAAAAGGAACAAATCATTGGATCATCCAGAAGTTAATGAAGGATGGATCTGCAGTCGAAGGGCCATGGGATTTACTGTAATTTTGAAGAAATTACAGGCCCTACGCGAAGCTAATAAAGGCTTTTTGTATAATTCCCCAAGCAACATTTTTATTTTTGCTGAAGGAAATTGTACTCCGAGATACGATACCCTGAACAAAATCAGTTCTGGCATAAGTCTCATTCGCACCTGTAGAATACCCGGTGGTCACCATACCCGTACTCATCTATGTGGGTTAATTCATCAAGAGAAGACAGCTGGATGCTGTATCTGTCCCCTCATATTGTTATGATGGGAAGCGTGTTGGACCCTCCGCAAAAGAGGAGCACTATCAGAAAAGATGCTAAAGTAAAAAGCATTTCTGAAAACTGCAGAAAAGCAGATGCTGCAATAATAAAAACAGATTCCTCCACTACCTCAAAAGGAGCACCTCCACTAAGTAAAGGCAAGACGCACTAACAAAAGATGCTGCATTATTGTACGAAAAAGTACTGTTTGTCTACCGAATAAAGTAGACACGTTATTACTTTACTTTTATTAAAGTTGTATCTTTTTCAAGAGCATTTCTCTATATAAGGAGAGCTCTTTCATTTGTATGAGGCATCGAAGAAAGGGAGAGAGAAAAACAACAACTAGTTATGCAGAGAGAGTAACTACTCCATTAGGGAGTAGAGTGAGATTGAAAATCAGTGTGTAATTATTAGCAATATCAATAAAATTAGTTTTCGTTTATCTTGATGTGCAATATCATTAGTCTGGGAAGAGGATCTGGAGTACCTTTGAATTGCCAGGAGTAGCCAATAGACAGGTGGTCGCCGGCGAATAGGCAGAGTCTCCGTAAGGTATTGATCTTGTCCTTGATAAATTATGTTCCATTTCAAGATAAATGTTTACTAGTTTATTTGATATGCTATTAATCATACATTGTTTTCATAATCACTCGAAACCTATTTATCATAACTATGAACCCGTTCAGCCCAGAGCAATTGATTGCCAAAAGGATAGTTAAAAACGCTTTAGATCGATGTCTATTAGAAAAAGAGAATACTGAATTTCTAATTCAGGTCAAGGAGACTTTGGCTAATATAAGCCGTCGGGGAATTGAAGCCCTTAGCAGTGATTTCTTTGATAATCCTTTGGTTCTCGCAGATGGAGAAATTATTATTTCTAGTCCTAGGAGCATACTAGAGCATGAAACTCTACATCATGTTAATGCAATACAGAGACAGAAAGCCATACTTGAAGGTATTAATGAAGCTTTATCTTCGTTAGATAATGCTTTAAGGCGTCATAATCAAAGTTATGACTATAGATTTCAACAATTCTTGAAAGGAAGAAGGACTAATAAGTCCAAAAATAATTCCGCACCCAGTTGTAGCTATGCTTAAAAACTGGAAACTGAAGAAGTTTGTCAAATGGTATCAGAGCCATTTCTCATGTCTCAAACCCAGAGACGACTCCAAGATATGCATCAGTGAACAAACTGAACTTAAAGATACCCCATGGTATGTTGAGCCTGACTTCATAAGTCCTGCTAGAGACTCTTTATTTGGATTAAGTAATGGATAAAGCTAGCAGTAGTTTTGACCTTCCTTACAAGGAATTATGGAAGTCCAATTTAACAGGACAGACTATTGATACTAAACTAGAAAGTATCTATGAGGGATTAGGAGAAATTCAGAAATTAATTCTCCATAGCGCTAAGACTACTAGCGAACAATTAATAGTCCGTAGAAAGATCCGATTTAACCCTTTAATTGACCCAACCAAACCCAGAGGTCCTTCTATTTCGAACATGGTTCGTACTTTCATTTCTTTGGAAGAATTAGAGGATGAGTATGCTCAAGCTAATTCAGACGAAGAAGAAGAAATCCTAAGTAGGATAAATGAACTCCAATTATAATGTAATATGGAGGCAACTGGAGAAACCTCACAAGGTAGCCCTTTAATTGTACCAGATTCTGCCCAGTCTGGTGGTCCTGAAGTCAGACCAGAAAGTCAGACTAACATAGATAGCCAAGTTGGTAGTAGTGATGAGGAAGAAGCTCAATGCTACCGCTATCGTCACTCTACTTCTAGGCGAAGACGAGTAGGAGGAAGACACCTGTTTCCTCACCCTGGCCATGCATATCCTCTAACAAATGCTGGTGCCGCCCTTAATATTGATTGGGTCTCTAATACGGATGACGTTATTAAGGAATGGGTAAAAGCCTTACTCATATACACTGGTGTCACAAGGACTGACGGGGAAGAATTGAAAGTTTTTATCTCTTTAACCCTAAGTGGCAAAGTGGCAGATTGGTTCTCAGCCTTACCTGAATAAACAAAGGTAAGATATATAGGTGGAACTACCACTAATGATAATAAAACCATTATCAACACTATTGAGAATGAAATTCGAAGAGAATTTTTAGGAGAAGATTATTCTCAGCATCGCTTAAATGAAAGGCGTACAAAGAAGCAAAAGTACCTTACTATGCTTTATAATTTACAAATATGTGACATCAACTATTTTGATGCATATGTATGTGAATTCGAGAAATATTATTACAAAGCTGAAATTTCTTCAGCCACTCAGAACTCATTAAATTTCCATAATGATATGTTCTTCACAAAGTTGCCATTTCCATGGAGTGATTTACTCTTTAACAAATGGAAGGCAGCTGACAGACCTGAAAGAACCGATACATTAGGTGCACGTATCGAATTTGCTAGGATCACTCTAGCATCTGAATGCGAAAAAGCATACAAACACAAAAGACTTCAGAAAGACCAGAAGAAGTTAAAATGCAAGGATCAATTATATTATCCTAGTAAATTTGGGTGCCAACTCGATAAGCCCAAAAAGAAAAAGAATTTCAAAGATAAGAAGCAACTTGGAAAGCGTTTAAAAAAGCACCCTAAACCCTTCAAAAAGAAGAGAAAGTTCTTTAAAAAGAACCAAATGAAAAAGGAGGAACGAAAGGAAAAAATTTCTTCTAAACAGATCCAGAAGCAAGATTGCAGGTGCTGAAATTGTAATGAAAAGGGACATTTTGCCAATGAATGCCCTAAGAAAATTAATTTTGCAGGAGGTTGTTCTAATAAACTCTTTGAGCAGATTTCAGGTTACGAAGAAATCAGCTACTCTGATATAGCATCAGAAGACGAAATCCTCGTCTTAACTTATTTATCTAGCTGGACAGAAGATGAGTCAGACTGATGAACCCATTCATCAAGAGGAAGAAGAATCCTCAGGTACGTATTCAAATGAATTACTTTTTGATAGGAAAAAATATCAGAAAAATTTATCTAAAAACATAAAGATAAATGAACATGAAGGTTTTAAGAGAACTTTACTTCACATATTCAAAAGAAAGAATATTCAGTAATAATATCTACGCCAATTTCCAGCAATATTGAAGGACAAGTCGAGTTACCTCTGATTACTCTTGACTTTAAACAGAAAATCAGGAAGTTACCTGAGAAAGACCAAACAAAAATCGGTTACATTCATTTTGGGGCTGTGCGAATCCATTTGAAAGCCACCTTTCAAAAAGGATTAGATACGCCTATTATAATTACCCTAATGCATAATCGCATTGCTAATCAGAAGCCTTGATAGGCATTCTGAAAGGTAATCTCATTTACCAGAATATAGGTTTTACTACCTATCCCGGGTATAGTATTCCCATTAAAGATTTAGACACCAACCGTGCTCTAAACCTTTGTTATAATTTCAAAAGATCAGACTTATTAGAAAGTTTGCATCACTCACACCCATATCATTGATCATTTCATAAAGACAAATTGAGTTAGATGATATTTTCAACATTTGTGAAATTCAGGAAATTACCAGGCCTGATACAGCCAATAAAAGAATGGCAAATTGACATTCTAGGCAATATGCAAGGACGTTTTCTATTGACGGTAATATCCTTCGCAATCGTCATCCACCTTGAAGCCCAAGCATTCAAGCCTTATTGTTAGGTATGCCTTATGAATAGAGTTCCTTATATTAAGGTTGAATTAGTCTATAGGTTTCACAAACCTGAATGGTTCCACGCCATGATTGACACTGGATCCGATGTCACTATGGCCTCAGCAATTCTTATCAGAACGATACTGGAAAGATCTTCACAAACCCCTACAAGTGGTTGTCGCCTCAGGGCAAATAGCCAAACTCACTAAAGCAGTTTTTGGCCAGTTTATTGCCATTTATGATTGCGCAACTAAGCAATTCAAAGTTTTACCACTACCTACTGTGGTAATCCAGGCTCCCAAGGACGCCACTGACAACCTACTCCTAGGTGTTGATTTCCTTAATCGCTTTAAGAATATAGTTGTGATCATTCATAATTCGCTTTCTCACCCCATATGGGCATTGGATCAAATCAGATCTCATAGCCCATCCTCAAATGAGGACTTCTATCTCTTACCGCCCACGCAGCCAGCATGGTGGTGATACCTATCCAGCATGGTGGTGATACCTATCCAAAGCCTACATAAGTCCTTGTAAGGAAGGTCAAAACTACTGCTAGCTTTATCTATTACTTAGTCCAGATAAAGAGTCTCTAGCAGGACTTATGAAGCCAGGCTCAACATACCATGGGGTATCTTCAAGTTCAGTTTGTTCACTGATGTATATCTTGGAGTCGTCTCTGGGTTTGAGACATGAGAAATGGCTCTGATACCATTTGACAAACTTCTTCAGTTTTCAGTTTTTAAGCATAGCTACAACTGGGTGCGGAATTATTTTTAGACTTATTAGTCCTTCTTCTTTTCAAGAATTGTTGAAATCTATAATCATAACTTTGATAATGACGCCTTAAAGCATTATCTAACGAAGATAAAGCTTCATTAATACCTTCAAGTATGGCTTTCTGTCTCTGTATTGCATTAACATGGTGCAGAGTTTCATGCTCTAGTATGCTCCTAGGACTAGGAATAATAATTTCTCCATCTGCGAGAACCAAAGGATTATCAAAGAAATCACTGCTAAGGGCTTCAATTCCCCGATAGCTTATATTAGCCAAAGTCTCCTTGACATCGATCTAAAGCGTTTTTAACTATCCTTTTGGCAATCAATTGCTCTAGGCTAAATGGGTTTATAGTTATGATAAATAGGTTTCGAGTGATTATGAAAACAATGTATGATTAATAGCATATCAAATAAACTAGTAAACATTTATCTTGAAATGGAACATAATTTATCAAGGACAAGATCAAGACCTTACTGAGACTCTGCCTATTCGCCAGCGACCACCTGTCTATTGGCTACTCCTGGCAACTCAAAGGCACTCCAGATCCTCTTCCCAGACTAATGATATTGCACATCAAGATAAACGAAAACTAATTTTATTGATATTGCTAATAATTACACACTGATTTTCATTCTCACTCTACTCCCTAATGGAGTAGTTACTCTCTCTGCATAACTAGTTGTTTTTCTCTCTCCTTTCTTCGATGTCCCATACAAATGAAAGAGCTCTCCTTATATAGAGAAATGCTCTTGAAAAAGATACAACTTTAATAAAAGTGAAGTAATAATGTGTCTACTTTATTCTGTAGACAAACTGTACTTTTTCGTACAATAATGCAGCATCTTTTGTTAGTGCGTCTTGCTTTTACTTAGTGGGGGTGCTCATTTTTAGGTAGTGGAGGAATCTGCTTTTATTATTGCAGCATCTGCTTTTCTGCAGTTTTAAGAAATGCTTTTTACTTTAGCATCTTTTCTGATAGTGCTCCTCTTTTGTGGAGGGTCCAACACGCTTCCCATCATAACAATCTGAGAGGGCAGATACAGCATCTGGCTGTCTTCTCTTGATGAATTAACCCACATAGATGAGTACGGGTATGGTGACTACCGGGTATTCTACAGGTGTGAATGAGACTTATGCCAGAACTAATTTTGTTCTGGGCATTGTATCTCGGAGTACAATTTCCTTCAACAAAAATAAAAATGTTGCTTGGGGAATTATACAAAAAGCCTTTATTAGCTTCGCGTAGGGCCTGTAATTTCTTCAAAATTACAGTAAATCCCATGGCCCTTCGACTGCAGATCCATCCTTCATTGACTTCTGGATGATCCAATGATTTGTTCTTTTTGAACTTGAGGTTGGCCCTATTTGGAGTGCATAGTTGGACTATTATCCATCCGGGGGCTGGACTGGGTAGTATCTCAGGACTGGCTGATAGTAATTTTAACACTACCATATCAGATTTGAAGCTTTTACGAAACTTTTTTGCTGCTTCAATTATGGACTTATGCATCCCCAAAATTTCACGGTTGCCTGGGGTACAGGTAATACTGGTACAGAAGCCAAAGATAACTGCCATAGTGACATCATCGGTATTGCTACCTGTAAGGAAATGGAGTCTAGGATATATCTCAGATGTGTCAATAATTTGACTGTTAGTATTTTGGGCTGAATATACCCAATTTGTATATGAAACGTATTGCTCCATAGAAATAGCCTGTCTTTTTGTAGGCTCTTTTGAAGGCTTATTTGCCTTTGAAATGATGACGGTGAAGTCATCTTCCTCTGTTTCAGAGGAGGCAGGAGACATCTGAGCCTTTCCTTTCTCTTGGAGAGTAGGCTTAGAGGTGTCTTCTGTAGACAATAATCTGACTCCTTCTTGGAGTTCTTTGGCACGTTGGCACGTGTTCAGAAATGCCTGATGAGTTTCATCAGTCATTTCAATGGCTTGTAACGCCATAACCTCGTCAAGACTTGAAAGAGCTTGGAGGATACGAGGATTTATTTCCTCTGAAATCTCGTGCTGAATCTGCACTATTCTCTCATGAGCTACACATAACTCGTGGATAGCCATTTCCAATAAGGTCTTGGCGTCCATGGAACTGCTGTCTTCAACCATTAGCTTCTCTGCTAAGAAAATCAGAAAGATGGTTATTCTTACCTTTAATATGTTCAATATCAAATTGATATTCTTGAAAATATTACTGCCATCTATGGCGCCTTTTGTACTCTGGAGTACAAGGAAGCTTATTAAAAATATAAGCCTTAACGTTAGTGTTATCAGTTCTTACTTAAAAACGAACTGGTAAAATGAAGAAATGAAACTTGGCAAAGCTTCGTTTTAAGGCTAACAATTCCTTTTCATTACTATGATAATTAACTTCAGCTGGCTTAAAACAACCATTGGCATATCTACAAATATGCTCTTTCATATCAGCCTTTTTGGCTTTGAGGATTCCTCCCTAATAGAGGTCTGATGCATCAGTTTCAACTATAAGTTGATCGCCTTCCTCAGGTATGGCTAATTTTGGTAACTGGCTACACAGCTTTTTGAGTTGCTGGACAATATAAGTATGGTAATCTTGCCATTGCAGATTTAATCTCTTTTTAAGGAGATCTTGCAGTGGACCACGTAACCAAGCTAGGTTAGGGACGAAGCCGCTAATGTAGTTAATACATCCTAAAAATCTTTCGACTTGTTTTCGGTCGACAAGTTTATCAGGAAAATTTAATGGGTTTTCATCAAAATTTACTTGAAGAAGGGTTTTTACTTCATCTTCAAGGCGAAATTCCAATGCTCGTTGGGTGTTGGATAGAGCATTTAATAATTGGGCCTGGGTTTTGCACTTGCTTTTGGGCCGATTTGTATTTTTTGGTTAGGTATCACCACCATGTTGGCTGCGTGGGCGGTAACAGATAGAAGTCCTCATTTGAGGATGGGCTATGAGATCTGATTTGATCCAATGCCCACATGGGGTGAGAAAGCGAATTTGTGAATGATCACAACTATATTCCTTAAAGCGATTAAGGAAATCAACACCTAGGAGTAGGTTGTAAGTGGCGTCCTTGGGAGCCTGGATTACCACAGTAGGTAGTGGTAAAACTTTGAATTGCTTGGTTGTGCAATCATAAACGGCAATAAACTGGCCAAAAACTGCTTTAGTGAGTTTGGCTATTTGCCCTGAGGTGACAACCACTTGTAGGGGTTTGTGATGATCTTTCTAGTATCGTTCTGGATAAGAATTAGCTGAGGCCATAGTGACATCGGATCCAGTGTCAATCATGCTGTGAAACCATTCAGGTTTGTGAAACCTATAGACTAATTCAACCTTAATATAAGGAACTCCATTCGTACGTCCTACTGGCTTGAATTATTATCCCATTGAGCTTAATGGTCGTAGAATGATCTGTAATAGAACAGGTGGTTTCTGCAAGGAAACGCATACCTAACAATAAGTCAGCTTTTGTGTTGAATGCTTAGGCTTCAAGGTGGATGATCCGTTCAATGGATCTAAAGAGGACGGGAACATAAGCAAGTTTATGTTCTAGGATCTGGGAATGGAGATCGGTTCATAAATGGATTAATCCATGTTAATCCATCTCGCCATTGAGTAAGATAAATTTTACTCACGAGTTGAAATGTTGCGAGCTTGGGAACAGGCAACCTTTCGATTGACTGAGCGCGAAGGATATTACCATCAATAGAATAACGTCCTTGTACACTATTGCATCTATTAAATAGAGACTTTTGCTGGATGTCAATTTGCCATTCTTTTATTAGCTGTATAACAGGCCTGGCAATTTCCTGAATTTCACAAATGTCAGTGAAAATATCATCTAACTCAATTTCGTCTTTATGAAGAAATTGATCAATGATATGGGTGTTACTAAACATGTAACTAACCATAGTATAAATGGTAAATGGTGAGTGATGCAAACTTTCTAATAAGTTTGATCTTTTGAAATTATAACAAAGGTTTAGGGCACGGTTGGTGTCTAAATCTTTAATGGGAATACTATACCCGGGATAGGTAGTAAAACCTATATTCTGGTAAATGAGATTACCTTTCAGAATGCCTATCAAGGCTTCTGACCTATTAGCAATGCGATTATGCATTAGGGTAATTATAATAGGCGTATCTAATCCTTTTTGAAAGGTGGCTTTCAAATGGATTCGCACAGCCCCAAAATAAATGTAACCGATTTTTGTTCGGTCTTTCTCAAGTAACTTCCTGATTTTCTGTTTAATTTGGTCAAGAGTAATCAGAGGTAACTCGACTTGTCCTTCAGCAATATTGCTGGCAATTGGTATTTCTTGGATATTAGTCCCGAAATACTGAATATTCTTTCTTTTGAATATCTGAAGTAAAGTTCTCTTAAAACCTTCATGTTCATTTATCTTTATGTTTTTAGATACAATTTTCTGATATTTTTTCCTATCAAAAAGTAATTCATTTGAATATGTACCTGAGGATTCTCCTTCCTCTTGATGAATGGGTTCATCAGTCTGACTCATCTTCTGTCGAGCTAGACAAATAAGTTAAGACGAGGATTTCGTCTTCTGATGCTATATCAGAGTAGCTGATTTCTTCGTAACCTGAAAGCTGCTCAAAGAGTTCATTAGAACAAACTCCTGCAAAATTAATTTTCTTAGAGCATTCATTGGCAAAATGTCCCTTTTCATTACAATTTCAGCACCTGCAATCTTGCTTCTGGATCTGTTTAGAAGAACTTTTTTCCTTTCGTTCCTCCTTCTTCTTTTGGTTCTTTTTAAAGAACTTTCTCTTCTTTTTGAAGGGTTTAGGGTGCTTTTTTAAACGCTTTCCAAGTTGCTTCTTGGCTTTGAATTTCTTTTTCTTTTTGGGCTTATCGAGTTGGCACCCAAATTTACTAGGATAATATAATTGATCCTTGCATTTTAACTTCTTCTGGTCTTTCTGAAGTCTTTTGCATTTGTATGCTTTTTCGAATTCAGATGCTAGAGTGATCCTAACAAATTCGATACGTGCACCTAATGTATCGGTTCTTTCAGGTCTGTCAGCTGCCTTCCATTTGTTAAAGAGTAAATCACTCCACGGAAATGGCAACTTTGTGAAGAACATATCATTATGGGAATTTAATGAGTTTTGAGTGGCTGAAGAAATTTCAGCTTTGTAATAATATTTCTCGAATTCACATACATATGCATCAAAATAGTTGATGTCACATATTTGTAAATTATAAAGCATAGTAAGATACTTTTGCTTCTTTATACGCTTTTCATTTAAGCGATGCTGAGAATAATCTTCTCCTAGAAATTCTCTTCGAATTTCATTCTCAATAGTGTTGATAATGGTTTTATTATCATTAGTGGTAGTTCCACCTAGATATCTTACCTTTGTTTCTTCAGGTAAAGCTGAGAACCAATCTGCCACTTTGCCACTTAGGGTTAAAGGGATAAAAACTTTTAATTCTTCCCCGTCAGTCCTTGTGACACCAGTGTATATGAGTAAGGCTTTTACCCATTCCTTAATAACGTCATCCGTATTAGAGACACAATCAATATTAAGGGTGGCACCAGCATTTGTTAGAGGATATGCATGGCCAGGGTGAGGAAACAGGTGTCTTCCTCCTACTCGTCTTCGCCTAGAAGTAGAGTGACGATAGCGGTAGTGTTGAGCTTCTTCCTTATCACTACTGCCAACTTGGCTATCTATGTTAGTCTGACTTTCTGGTCTGACTTCAGGACCACCAGACTGGGCAGAATCTGGTACAATTAAAGGGCTACCTTGTGAGGTTTCTCCAGTTGCCTCCATGTTACATTGTAATTGGAGTTCATTTATCCTACTTAGGATTTCTTCTTCTTCGTCTGAATTAGCTTGGGCATACTCATTCTCTAATTCTTCCAAAGAAATGAAAGTACGAACCATGTTCGAAATAGAAGGATATCCGGGTTTGGTTGGGTCAATTAAAGGGTTAAACCGGATCTTTCTACGGACTATTGCTTGTTCGCTAGTAGTCTTAGGGCTATGGAGAATTAATTTCTGAATTTTCCATAATCCCTCATAGATACTTTCTAGTTTAGTATCAATAGTCTGTCCTGTTAAATTGGACTTTCATAATTCCTTGTAAGGAAGGTCAAAACTACTGCTAGCTTTATCCATTACTTAGTCCAGATAATGAGTCTCTAGCAGGACTTATGAAGTCAGGCTCAACATACCACGGGGTATCTTCAAGTTCAGTTTGTTCACTGATGTATATCTTGGAGTCGTCTCTAGGTTTGAGACATGAGAAATGGCTCTGATACCATTTGACAAACTTCTTCAGTTTCCAGTTTTTAAGCATAGCTACAACTGGGTTTAAGCATAGCATACCATTCGCACAGCCCCAAAATGAATGCCCTAAGAAAATTAATTTTGCAGGAGTTTGTTCTCATGAACTCTTTGAGCATATTTCAGGTTACGAAGAAATCAGCTACTCTGATATAGCATCAGAAGACGAAATCCTCATCTTAACTTATTTGTCTAGCTCGACAGAAGATGAGTCAGACTGATGAACCCATTCATCAAGAGGAAGGAGAATCCTCAGGTACGTATTCAAATGAATTGCTTTTTGATAGGAAAAAATATCAGAAAATTTTATCTAAAAACATAAAGATAAATGAACATGAAGGTTTTAAGAGAACTTTACTTCAGATATTCAAAAGAAAGAATATTCAGTATTTCGGGACTAATATCCAAGAAATACTAATTGCTAGCAATATTGCTGAAGGACAAGTCGAGTTACCTCTGATTACTCTTGACCAAATTAAACAGAAAATCAGGAAGTTCCCTGAGAAAGACCGAACAAAAATCGGTTACATTCATTTTGGGGCTGTGCGAATCCATTTGAAAGCCACCTTTCAAAAAGGATTAGATACGCCTATTATAATTACCCTAATGCATAATCGCATTGCTAATAGGTCAGAAGCCTTGATAGGCATTCTGAAAGGTAATCTCATTTACCAGAATATAGGTTTTACTACCTATCCCGGGTATAGTATTCCCATTAAAGATTTAGACACCAACCGTGCTCTAAACCTTTGTTATAATTTCAAAAGATCAGACTTATTAGAAAGTTTGCATCACTCACACCCATATCATTGATCAATTTCTTCATAAAGACGAAATTGAGTTAGATGATATTTTCACTGACATTTGTGAAATTCAGGAAATTACCAGGCCTGTTATACAGCCAATAAAAGAATGGCAAATTGACATCCAGCAAAAGCCTCTATTTAATAGATGCAATAGTGTACAAGGACGTTATTCTATTGACGGTAATATCCTTCGCGCTCAGTCAATCGAAAGGTTGCCTGTTCCCAAGCTCGCAACATTTCAACTCGTGAGTAAAATTTATCTTACTCAATAGCGAGACGGATTAATATGGATTAATCCATCTATATAGCATAATTATGCTGGAACCGATCTCCATTCCCAGATCCTAGAACATAAACTTACTTATGTTCCCTTCCTCTTTGGATCCATTGAACGGATCATCCACCTTGAAGCCCAAGCATTCAACACAAAAGCTGACTTATTGTTAGGTATGCGTTTCCTTGTAGAAACCACCCATTCTATTACAGATCATTCTCTGACCATTAAGCTCAATGGGACAATAGTTCAAGCCAGTAGGATGTATGAATAGAGTTCCTTATATTAAGGTTGAATTAGTCTATAGGTTTCACAAACCTGAATGGTTCCACGCCATGATTGGCACTGGATCCGATGTCACTATGGCCTCAGCTAATTCTTATCAGGAACGATACTAGAAAGATCTTCACAAACCCCTACAAGTGGTTGTCGCCTCAGGGCAAATAGCCAAACTCACTAAAGCAGTTTTTGGCCAGTTTATTGCCATTTATGATTGCACAACCAAGCAATTCAAAGTTTTACCACTACCTACTGTGGTAATCCAGGCTCCCAAGGACGCCACTTACAACCTACTCCTAGGTGTTGATTTCCTTAATCGCTTTAAGGAATATAGTTGTGATCATTCATAATTCGCTTTCTCACCCCATATGGGCATTGGATCAAATCAGATCTCATAGCCCATCCTCAAATGAGGACTTCTATCTCTTACCGCCCACGCAGCCAGCATGGTGGTGATACCTATCCAAAAAATACAAATCGGCCCAAAAGCAAGTGCAAAACCCAGGCCCAATTATTAAATGCTCTATCCAACACCCAACGAGCATTGGAATTTCGCCTTGAAGATGAAGTAAAAACCCTTCTTCAAGCAAATTTTGATGAAAACCCATTAAAGTATTAAGCTCAATGGTGCAATTATTCAAGCCATTCGTATCCATGATTAGGGTCCCCTACATCAAAGTTGAACTTGTTTATAGGTTTAACAAGCATGAATGGTTTCATGCCATGATAGACACAGGTTCAGATGTCACTATGGCCTCTGCCACAGTTTATCCCGAAAGATATTGGAAAGAACTTCACAAACCACTCCAAGTCGTGGTTGCCTCTGGCGAAATCACCATGCTAACTAAAGCTGTATTTGGTCAATTCATTGCTATTCCTGATAGCGAAACCGGGATTTCTAAAGTTATACCCCTTCCTACTGTAGTCATTCAAGCTCCAAAAGATGCTACCTACAACATTCTTTTAGGTGTTGATTTCCTTAAACGTTTTAAGGAATATAGCTCTGATCATTCCCTGATCAAATTTCTTACACCTTGTGGTCATTGGATTCATTCCCCTATCATTCAGAATCCTACCATGCGCACCCACATTTCTTTTATCCCGCGCAGCCAACATGGTGAGTTCCCCTATAAACACCAGAAAAATTGGCATTCAAAGCCAACATGGTGAGTTCCCCTATAGAGCAAGTAGTAGTAATGTAATAAGGATACCAAATGGTTTGTTTAGCCCACGCAGCCAACATGGTGAGTTCCCCTATAAACACCAGAAAAATTGGCATTCAAAGCCAAAAACCCCAGCAACGTTAATTCAAGCTTTGCATACTACTCAAAAAGCACTTGAATTCCGCCTCGAGGAAGAAGTCAAAGCACTCCTCCAAGCCAATTTTGATGATAGTCCCCCAAAATATTGGGAAAAAGATAAGTCCTTTGCTGACATTCAGCTTAAAGAGGCACATACTATAGTAAGAGTAAAGCCTATGAGGTATAATCAAGCAGATGAAAAAGAGTTCAAAATCCAACTCCAAGAGCTTGAAGAAAAGCAACTAGCCTTTAAAAGCACAGAGGAAAATAAAAGTCCTCATAGCAGTCCTGCGTTCATGGTTAATAATCATTCTGAACAGAAAAGAGGCAAACCTCGAATCGTTATTAATTATAAACGTCCTAATGAATTAACCGTCTTCGATGGTTATTTTTTTCCTAACAAGGAACTCCGTATCAATAAAACCTTAATAAAAGGTGGTTTTCAAAATTCGATTGCAAATCTGGATTTTATCAAATAAAGTTGAAAGAATCAGCTAAACCATTAACTGCCTTTAGCACACCTCAAGGGCAATATATATGGAATGTAATGCCTATGGGACTAAAAAATGCCCCACAAATCTTCCAACGAAGAATGGATAATATCTTCAACGAATACTCTGACTTTTGCCTTGTATATGCTGATGATATTCTCAATTTTTCAGATAACATCGCAAATCATGCAAAGGAATAGATTGAGTTTTTAGGTCTTAAGATAGATCAAAAAGGTATTGAAATGCAACCTCACATATGCGAGAAAATTGCAAATTTCCCTGATAGGCTAATCGATCGAAAACAAGTAGAAAGGTTTTTAGGTTGCCTGAATTACATCAGTGATTTTGTCCCCAACTTAGCTTGGTTAAGAGGACCTTTACAAGATCTTTTAAACAAAAGAATGAACCGGTAATGGCAAGACTACCACACAAGCTTAGTCCAACAACTTAAAAAGTTGTGTGTTCAATTACCTAAGTTAGCAATTTCTGAAACAGGAGATAAGCTAATAGTTGAAACCGATGCATCAGATAAGTATTGGGGAGGAGTCCTCAAGGCTAAAACAGCTGACGGACAGGAGCATATCTGCAGATATGCTAATGGTAGCTTCAAACCAGCCGAAATTAATTACCATAGCAATGAAAAAGAGCTACTAGCTTTAAAAAGAAGTTTCGCTAAATTTCACTTCTTTATTTTACCAGTTAAATTTCTTGTCGGAACAGACAATACTCACGTTAAGGCTTATATTTTCAATAAATTGCCTTGCACTCCTGAATATAAACGGTGCCATAGATGGTAGCAATACTTTCAGAAATACCAATTTGATATCAAACATATCAAAGGTAAGAATAATCATCTTGCTGACTTTCTTAGCAGGGAAGCAAATGCAGAAGGATGAAACAACTTCAACTAAGGACATCAACGTCCTATTAGATATGATTGTTCAAGAACTATGCTTAGCACAAGAGCGAATTTTAGAGCTGCAACAAGCTTTATATGAGGATGTTCAGCCTTGTTTACTTAACGCATTATCTGGTTTACATGATGTTATAGCAGTAAAAGCCATGGAAATGGATGAACCAACACATCAAACATTTCTTCAGACCTTTGAAAAGGTTAAGATATTTCGAGACGAAATATTTGGTGGAGAGACATCCCAGACTACTTTCGAAAAGAAAGGCAAGGTTGCGGTGTCACCTGAATCCTCGGAAACAGAGGAAGATGAGTTCACCCTCGTCTTACCTAAAGCTGTGAAAGCTTTAGAAGAGCCTACCATTAAAAAGGCTTTAACAATAGAGCAATATCGCTCTTACACAAATTGGGTATATTCAGCCCAGAATACTAACAATCAAGTTATTGACACATCGGGAATATATCCTAGAGTTCATTTTCTTGCAGGAAGTGACACTAACGAGGTTTCCAAAGCCGCCATTTACGGTTATTGTGGGAGTATTACAAGTTCCCCAGGGAATCGCGAGATCCTTGGATTACATAAATCCATTATTGAGGCCGTCAAAAAATTCAGAAAAAGTTCTAGATCAGATTTGGTCGTCCTCAAGTTCCTTTCAGCCAGTCCAGAGGTTCTCCCTGTACCAGTTCCAGGATGGCTATTTATTCAGCTCTGCACACCCAACAGAGCCAATATCAAAATGCGGCCAGAAAAAGTTTGCAATGTCCTGACATTAATGAATCACGGATATGCCACCGAGGGGCAGAAGGATTTGCTGTTTTGTTAAAGAAGCTGTCTCATATTAGAGAAACCAACAAAGGGTTTATGTATAATACACCCAACAATAATTTTGTCTTTGCAGAAGCGAATTGTACGCCCCGATACGATGCCCTCAACAAGATAAGTGCCAGCATTAGCCTTATCTCTACTTGTCGTATCCCAGGGAGTTTTCCTACATAGGTACATCTATGTAGTCTACTCCATAAAGAAAAGACACCAGGATGCTGTATTTGTCCACGTAGAATGTAAGGAAGCGTGTTGGACCCACTGCCAGAAAAGCAGATGCTCAAAGGACATCGGGCAGAATAATTGTGGCATAATCAACGGCTAAAAATTAGAGCTGAGTCACCCAAGCAACTCATTATTGTAAGAGGAATCGTCAAAAGAAGCGCACTATCAACAGTACACGCAATTGCTAAAGCAATGTATTATTGTACGAAAAGCAATGTATTATTTTTACTTTTAGAAAAGTTGATGTAACATGTCGGAGCAAGAAGTCTATTTAAGACAAGGCCTTTGCATTTGAAGGGGCATCAGATCCAGGAGGATCAATTAGCAGAGAGAAAAAAAAAAAGAAACCATGAGTGAGTGAAAACTCCCTTAGGGAGTAGAGTGATCTAAGAAGATCAATTTAATATTGTTATCAGCAATAAAACTCTTAGTTTTTGCACATCTGGGTTAACAAAATCTTTCAACATATCAGTAGATCTGGATTACCTTTGGTTGGCCGAGCAGTAGCCGTAGACAGGAGGTCGTTGGCGAAGTGGCAGTACCCGGTAAGGTATTGATCGAATATATGTTTAATAATGTTCTTAATTCAGATATGCTTTTACTAATTGTTTTATTGATGCATATAGCAATATTATTGTTGATCTTATTTGATTACTTGAAACCTAGAATTACCTCATGAATCCCATATCAATTGAACAAAAGCATGCTAAAGCCATAATAGATCAAGCATTAGAAAGATGCAAAAGTGAACAAGAGAATGCTGAATTCTTAATTCAGGTTAAGAAAGACTTATTAAGAGTCACTCAACAAGGACGAGGAGCCCTTAGTGATGAAATTTATGATCATCCTCTTATTTTAGCTGGTGGAGAAGTTATCATCCCTAGCCCACAAACAATTTTTGAATATGAGGAACAGTTCCAGCTCAATTCTTTAAACTTACAAGTTGAGTTATTAGAGCAATTAAAAGAAGCTGCTGCTTTTATTGATAATATGTTAAGAAGGCATAAGCAAAATTATGATTATAAGTATCAAAGTTTTAGAGAACGTAGACTAAAGAAGTCTAGGAATCATTTTGAATGCAGTAGTTCACATGATTAAAAAAATCTTTAAGAGAATTTTAGAAGTTATCCGCAAATGGTATCAGAGCCATATTTTATGTCTCAGATTATAGGAGAATGAATTATCAGACTGGAATTATATTCTTGAACAAGCTGAATTAGCTAACAAAATTTGGTATGTTGAGCCTGAACGAATAAGCCCTGTTCGTGAATTACTATCAGATCTAAGTGATGGATAGAGCAAGTAGCAGTAATGAAATTCCGTATAAGGAATTGTGAAAACAAACATTAACTGGCCAGACAATTGATGCTAAATTAAATAGCATATATGAAGGTCTAGGAGAAGTCCAGAAGTTAGTCTTAGAAAGGACTAAGCCAAAAGAGGAACAACGAGTAGTGCGTAGACGCATAGAATTTAATCATGTATGTGATCCCACTAAACCAGGATACCCTTCCATAAGTAATATGGTCAGAACATTTTATTCTCTAGAAGAATTGGAAAGAGAATATGATGAAGCCAATTCCGTTGAGGAAAACGAAATCTTGAATAGGATTAATGAACTCCAGTTACAATGTAATATGGAAAATTCAACAGGTGAATCTCAATCAGACCCAATGGTCGTACCAGAATCTGGAGCTTCTGGGAGTGGAGCCTCTGGTAGTAGAACGTTAGAAGCTCGTCCTGAAACTCAGACTCAATACGATGAACACATGGTTAGTAGTGAAGATGAAGAATCACTCAGGTATAGGTACAGACATGAACCTAGTAGAAATAGAAGAGTAGGAGGAAGACATTTATTCCCCCACCCTGGACATGCATACCCTTTAACTAATGCAGGTGCTGTATTAAATATTGACTGTGTAACAAACACTAACGAAGTCATTAAAGACTGGGTTAAAGCTCTTTTGATCTATCAAGGAGTTACTAGAACTGAAGGTGATGATTTAAAAATCTTTATTCCATTAACCTTAAGTGGAAAAGTTGCAGATTGGTTCACTGCGTTGCCTGAAGAAACCAAAGGAAGATGCTTAGGGGGTACAATGACAAATGATTCGAAAACAATCATTAATACCATTGAAAACGAAATTCAAAGAGAATTTCTAGGAGAGGATTATGCTCAGCATCGTTTAACTGAAAAACGAATTAAAAAGCAAAAATATTTGACTATGCTTTACAATTTACAGATATGCGACATTGATTATTTTGATGCTTATATTTGTGAATTTGAAAAGTATTATTATAAGGCTGAAATCTCATCAGCAACTCAAAATTCGTTAAATTTTCATAACGATATGTTTTTTTACTGAGCTTCCATATCCATGGAGCGAGCTAATCTTTAGCAGATGGAAAGCTGCAGACAGACCAGAAAGAACAGATACGCTAGGAGCACGTATTGAGTTTGCCAGAATTACCCTTGCATACGAATGTGAGAAAGCTTTCAAAAGAAAGGGGTTACAAAAAGACCAAAAGAAATTGAAATGCAAAGATCAAATGTATTTCCCTAGTAAATTCGGTTTCGACAAGCCCAAAAAGAAAAAGTTTAAAGCCAAGAAGGCTAAAGGAAGAAACATAAAAAGTTCCCTTAAACGTTTTTCTAAACCTTTCAAAAAGGAAAAACGATTCTTTAAAAAGAAAACAAGTAAAAAGGATGTAGCCACTAAACCCACATCTAAACAAATGCAGAAACAGGATTGCAGATGCTGGAACTGCAATGACAAAGGGCACTTTGCCAGCGAATGCCCAAAAAATATTTATTTTATAGGAACATATTCTAACGAATTGTTTGAGCAAATTGCAGGGTACACAGAGATCCTATTTTTAGATATCGAGACAGAAGACGAGATCCTCGTCCTAACTTATTTGAGTAGCTCATCAGAAGAAGACTCTGACAGAAGCACATGAAGAACACGAAGAAGCAGAAGCTTCAGGTACTTATTCAAAAGAAGTATTATTTGATAAAAAGAAATATCAAAAAATTATGCAGCAGAATATGAAGCTTGACCCTCATGAAGGTTTTCGAAAAAACTCCTTTGGAATATTCAAACGAAAGAATATCCAGTATTTTGGCACTAGCATGCAGGAACAATCCATCCCAGGAGATATTGCAGCTGGACAGGTTGAATTACCTCTTATTACCTTTGACCAGGTAAAACGAAAAATTCGAACCATATCAGAAAAGGACCGACACAAAATTGGATATATTCATTTTGGTGCCGTACGAATCCATATAAAAGCTAGCTTTCAAAAGGGGCTTGACACACCCATTATGATAGCCCTTGTGCATAACCGCATTGCTAACAGAGCTGAAGCTTTGATAGGAATCCTAAAAGGAAATTTAATGTACCAAAACTTAGGATTTACCACATATCCAGGATATGGTATCCCTATTACTGATTTAGACACAAACCGTGCCCTAAATCTTCGTTATAATTTCCAAAGGACAGACTTATTACATAGTCTTCATCATTCCCCATTCACCATCTATACAATGGTAAGTTATATGCTCAGTAACACTCATATGATAGACAAATTTCTTGACAAAGAAAATATCGAAATTGATGATATCTTTTCTGATGTCTGTGAGATACAATAGGTATTACGGTCATTCATTTCCAGTATAGAACCAGTTTGGGAAATAGACATCCAATCAAAACCTCTCTTAGATCGAAGGTTAAGTATACCCAGAAGATACTCCATTGATGGATCAATCCTCAAATCCCTTCCTCGAAATGAGTCATTTAGACTTCCCTCTTCAAGACAAGCAATATAACAGCTTGTAACCAAAATCTACCTAACCAATTGGAACAATGGTTGGATCTGGATCAACCCCTCTCTTCAACAAAACTATATTGGAAAAGACCTGCATCCAAAAATCATTGAACATAAAATTTCTTATGTTCCTATCTTCTTCAACTCAGTTGAAAGAATTATTCACATAGAACCTGAACCTTTCGACACAAAAGCCGATCTATTATTAGGAATGAGATTCCTAGCGGAGACAACTTATACAGTCACCGATAAGGTCTTAACCATTAAGCTCAATGGTGCAATTATTCAAGCCATTCGTATCCATGATTAGGGTCCCCTACATCAAAGTTGAACTTGTTTATAGGATTCACAAGCCTGAATGGTTTCATGCCATGATAGACACAGGTTCAGATGTCACTATGGCCTCTGCCACAGTTTATCCCGAAAGATATTGGAAAGAACGTCGCAAACCACTCCAAGTCATGGTTACCTCTGGCCAAATCACCAAGCTAACTAAAGCTGTGTTTGGTCAATTCATTGCTATTCCTGATAACCAAATCGGGATTGCTAAAGTTATACCCCTTCCTACTGTAGTCATTCAAGCTCCAAAAGATGCTACCTACAACATTCTTTTAGGTATAGATTTCCTTAAATGTTTTAAGGAATATAGCTCTGATCATTCCCTGATCAAATTTCTTACACCTTGTGGTCATTGGATTCATTCCCTATTATTTAGAATCCTACCATGCGCACCCACATTTCTTTTATCCCGCGTAGCCAACATGTTGAGTTCCCCTATAAACACCAAAAAAATTGGCATTCAAAGCCAAAAACCCCAGCAACGTTAATTCAAGCTTTGCATACTACTCAAAAAGCACTTGAATTTCGCCTCGAGGAAGAAGTCAAAGCACTCCTCCAAGCCAATTTTGATGATAATCCCCCAAAATATTGGGAAAAAGATAAGTCCTTTGCTGACATTCAGCTGAAAGAGGCACATGCTATAGTAAGAGTAAAGCCTATGAGGTATAATCAAGCAGATGAAAAAGAGTTCAAAATCCAACTCCAAGAGCTTGAAGAAAAGCAACTAGCCTTTAAAAGCACAGAGGAAAATAAAAGTCTTCATAGCAGTCTTGCGTTCATGGTTAATAATCATTCTGAACAGAAAAGAGGCAAACCTCGAATGGTTATTAATTATAAATGTCTTAATGAATTAACCGTCTTTGATGGTTATTTTCTCCCTAACAAGGAACTCCTTATCAATAAAACCCTTAATAAAAGGTGGTTTTCAAAATTCGATTGCAAATCTGGATTTTATCAAATAAAGTTGAAAGAATCGGCTAAACCATCAACTGCCTTTAGCACACCTCAAGGGCAATATATATGGAATGTAATGTCTATGGGACTAAAAAATGCCCCACAAATCTTCAAACGAAGAATGGATAATATCTTCAATGAATACTATGACTTTTGCCTTGTATATGTTGATGATATTCTCATTTTTTCAGATAACATCGCAAATCATGCCATGCATCTAATGAAGTTCATTCAAAAAAGTCGTACTCATGGCAAGACTGAATTTTTAGGTTGCCTGAATTACATCAGTGATTTTGTCCCCAACTTAGCTTGGTTAAGAGGACCTTTACAAGATCTTTTAAAGAAAAGAATGAACTAGCAATGGCAAGACTACCACACAAGCTTAGTCCAACAACTTAAAAAGTTGTGTGTTCAATTACCTAAGTTAGCAATTCCTGAAACAGGAGATAAGCTAATAGTTGAAACCGATGCATCAGATAAGTATTGGGGAGGAGTCCTCAAGGCTAAAAAAGCTGACGGACAGGAGCATATCTGCAGATATGCTAATGGTAGCTTCAAACCAGCCGAAATTAATTACCATAGCAATGAAAAAGAGCTACTAGCTTTAAAAAGAAGTTTCGCTAAATTTCACTTCTTTATTTTACCATTTAAATTTCTTGTCGGAACAGACAATACTCACGTTAAGGCTTATATTTTCAATAAATTGCCTTGCACTCCTGAATATAAACGGTGCCATAGATGGTAGCAATACTTTCAGGAATACCAATTTGATATCGAACATATCAAAGGTAAGAATAATCATCTTGCTGACTTTCTTAGCAGGGAAGCAAATGCAGAAGGATGAAACAACTTCAACTAAGGACATCAAAGTCCTATTAGAGATAATTGTTCAAGAACTATGCTCAGCACAAGAGCGAATTTTAGAGCTTCAACAAGCTTTATATGAGGATGTTCAGCCTCGTTTACTTAACGCATTATCTGGTTTAGATGATGTTATGGCAGTAAAAGCCATGGAAATGGATGAACCAACACATCAAACATTTCTTCAGACCTTTGAAAAGGTTAAGATATTTCAAGACGAAATATTTGGTGGAGAGACATCCCAGACTACTTTCCAAAAGAAAGCAAGGCTGCGGTGTCACCTAAATCCTCGGAAACAGAGGAAGATGAGTTCACCCTCGTCTTACCTAAAGCTGTGAAAGCTTTAGAAGAGCCTACCATTAAAAAGGCTTTAACAATAGAGCAATATCGCTCTTACACAAATTGAGTATATTCAGCCCAGAATACTAACAATCAAGTTATTGACACATCGGGAATACGTCCCAGAGTTCATTTTCTTGCAGGAAGTGACACTAACGAGGTTTCCAAAGCCGTCATTTACGGTTATTGTGTGAGCATTACAAGTTCCCCAGGGAATCGCGAGATCCTTGGATTACATAAATCCATTATTAAGGCCGTCAAAAAATTCAGAAAAGTTCTAGATCAGATTTGGTCGTCCTCAAGTTCCTTTCAGCCAGTCCAGAGGTTCTCCCTGTACCAGTTCCAGGATGGCTATTTATTCAGCTCTGCACACCCAACAGAGCCAATATCAAAATGCAACCAGAAAAAAGTTTGCAATGTCCTGACATTAATGAATCATGGATATGCCACCGAAGGGCAGAAGGATTTGCTGTTTTATTAAAGAAGCTGTCTCATATTAGAGAAACCAACAAAGGGTTTATGAATAATACACCCAACAATATTTTTGTCTTTGCAGAAGGGAATTGTACGCCCCGATACGATGCCCTCAACAAGATAAGTGCCAGCATTAGCCTTATCTCTAGTTGTCGTATCCCAGGGAGTTTTGCTACACAGGTACATCTATGTAGTCTACTCCATAAAGAAAAGACACCAGGATGCTGTATTTGTCCACGTAGAACGTAAGGAAGCGTGTTGGACCCACTGCCAGAAAAGCAGACGCTCAAAGGACAACGGGCAGAATAATTGTGGCATAATCAATGGCTAAAAATTAGAGCTGAGTCACCCAAGCAACTCATTATTGTGCGAAGGAATCGTCAAAACAAGCGCACTATCAACAGTACACGCAATTGCTAAAGCAATGTATTATTGTACGAAAAGCAATGTATTATTTTTACTTTTAGAAAGGTTGATGTAACATGTCAGAGCAAGAAGTCTATTTAAGACAAGGCCTTTGCATTTGAAGGGGCATCGGATCTAGGAGGATCAATTAGCAGAGAGGGAAAAAAAAAAAAAAGAAACCATGAGTGAGTGAAAACTCCCTTAGGGAGTAGAGTGATCTAAGAAGATCAATTTAATATTGTTATCAGCAATAAAACTCTTAGTTTTTGCACATCTGGGTTAACAAAATCTTTCAACATATCAGTAGATCTGGATTACCTTTGGTTGGTCGAGAAGTAACCGTAGACAGGAGGTCGTTGGCAAAGTGGCAGTACCCAGTAAGGTATTGATCGAATATATGTTTAACGATGTTCTTAATTCAGATATGCTTTTACTAATTGTTTTATTGATGCATATAGCAACATTATTATTGATCTTATTTGATTGCTTGAAACCTAGAATTACCTCATGAATCCCATATCAATTGAACAAAAGCATGCTAAAGCTATAATAGATCAAGCATTAGAAAGACGCAAAGGTGAACAAGAGAATGCTGAATTCTTAATTCAGGTTAAGAAAGACTTATTAAGAGTCACTCAACAAGGACGAGAAGCCCTTAGTGATGAAATTTATGATCATCCTCTTATTTTAGCTGGTGGAGAAGTTATCATCCCTAGTCCACGAATAATTTTTGAATATGAGGAACGGTTCCACCTCAATTCTTTAAATTTACAAGTTGAGTTATTAGAGCAATTAAAAGAAGCTGCTGCTTTTATTGATAATATGTTAAGAAAGCATGAGCAAAATTATGATTATAAGTATCAAAGTTTTAGGGAATGTAGACTAAAGAAGTCTAGGAATCATTTTGAATGCAGTAGTTCACATGATTAGACAAATCTTTAAGGGAATTTTAGAAGTTATCCGCAAATGGTATCAGAGCCATATTTTATGTCTCAGATTACAAGAGAATGAATTATCAGACTGGAATTATATTCTTGAACAAGCTGAATTAGCTAACGAAATTTGGCATGTTGAGCCTGAACGAATAAGCCCTGTTCGTGAATTACTATCAGATCTAAGTGATGGATAGAGCAAGTAGCAGTAATGAAATTCCGTATAAGGAATTGTGGAAACAAACATTAACTGGCCAGACAATTGATGCTAAATTAACTAGCATATATGAAGGTCTAGGAGAAGTCCAGAAGTTAGTCTTAGAAAGGACTAAGCCAAAAGAGGAACAACGAGTAGTGCGTAGACGTATACAATTTAATCCTGCATGTGATCCTACTAAACCAGGATACCCTTCCATAAGTAATTTGGTCAGAACATTTTATTCTCTAGAAGAATTGGAAAGAGAATATGATCAAGCCAATTCCGATGAGGAAAACGAAATCTTGAATAGGATTAATGAACTCCAGTTACAATGTAATATGGAAAATTCAACAGGTGAATCTCAATCGCACCCAATGGTCGTACCAGAATCTGGAGCTTCTGGGAGTGGAGCCTCTGGTAGCAGAGCGTTAGCCCTGAAACTCAGACTCAATACGATGAACACATGGTTAGTAGTGAAGATGAAGAATCACTCAGGTATAGGTACAGACATGAACCTAGTAGAAATAGAAGAGTAGGAGGAAGACATTTATTCCCCCACCCTGGACATGCATACCCTTTAACTAATGCAGGTGCTGTATTAAATATTGATTGTGTAACAAACACTAACGAAGTCATTAAAGACTGGGTTAAAGCTCTATTGATCTATCAAGGAGTTACTAGAACTGAAGGTGATGATTTAAAAATCTTTATTCCATTAACCTTAAGTGGAAAAGTTGCAGATTGGTTTACTGCGTTGCCTGAAGAAACCAAAGGAAGATACTTAGGAGGTACAACGACAAATGATTCGAAAACAATCATTAATACCATTGAAAACGAAATTCGAAGAGAATTTCCAGGAGAGGATTATGCTCAGCATCGTTTAACTGAAAAACGAATTAAAAAGCAAAAATATTTGACAATGCTTTACAATTTACAGATATGCGACATTGATTATTTTGATGCTTATATTTGTGAATTTGAAAAGTATTATTGTAAGGCTGAAATCTCATCAGCAACTCCAAATTCGTTAAATTTTCATAACGATATGTTTTTTTACTAAGCTTCCTTATCCATGGAGCGAGCTAATCTTTAGCAAATGGAAAGCTACAGACAGACCAAAAAAAACAGATATGCTAGGAGCACGTATCGAGTTTGTCAGAATTACCTTTGCATACGAATGTGAGAAAGCTTTCAAAAGAAAGAGGTTACAAGAAGACCAAAAGAAATTGAAATGCAAAGATCAAATGTATTTCCCTAGTAAATTCAGTTGTTCTTTCAACAAGCCCAAAAAGGAAAAGTTTAAAGCCAAGAAGGCTAAAGGAAGAAACATAAAAAGTTCCCCTGAACGTTTTTACCTTTCAAAAAGAAAAAACGATTCTTTAAAAAGAAAACAAGTAAAAAGGATGTAGCCACTAAACCCACATCTAAACAAATACAGAAACAGGATTGCAGATGCTGGAACTGCAATGACAAAGGACACTTTGCCAACGAATGCCCAAAAAATATAAATTTTGTAGGAACATATTCTATCAAATTGTTTGAGCAAATTGCAGGGTACGAAGAGATCCTATTTTCAAATATCGAGACAGAAGACGAGATCCTCGTCCTAACTTATTTGAGTAGCTCATCCGAAGATGACTCTGACAGAAGCACATAAAGAACACGAAGAAGCAGAAGCTTCGGGTACTTATTCAAAAGAAGTATTATTTGATAAAAAGAAATATCAAAAAATTATGCAGCAGAATATAAAGCTTGACCCTCATGAAGGTTTTCGAAAAAACTCCTTAGGAATATTCAAACGAAAGAATATCCAGTATTTTGGCACTAACGTGCTGGAACAATCCATCCCAGGAGATATTACAGCTGGACAAGTTGAACTACCTCTTATTACCTTTGACCAGGTAAAACGAAAAATTCGAACCATACCAGAAAAGGACCGACACAAAATTGGATAAATTCATTTTGGTGCCGTACGAATCCATATTAAAGCTAGCTTTCAAAAGGGGCTTGACACACCCATTATGATAACCCTTATGCATAACTGCATTGCTAACAGAGCTGAAGCTTTGATAGGAATCCTAAAAGGAAATTTAATGTACCAAAACTTAGGATTTACCACATATCCAGGATATGGTATCCCTATTACTGATTTAGACACAAACCGTGCCCTAAATCTTCATTATAATTTCCAAAGGACAGACTTATTACATAGTCTTCATCATTCCCCATTCACCATCTATACAATGGTAAGTTACATGCTCAGTAACACTCATATGATAGACAAATTTCTTGACAAAGAAAATATCGAAATTGATGATATCTTTTTTGATATCTGTGAGATACAACAGGTATCACGGTCATTCATTTCCAGTATAGAACCAGTTTGGGAAATGGACATCCAACCAAAACCTCTCTTAGATCGAAGGTTAAGTATACCCAGAAGATATTCTATTGATGGATCAATCCTTAAATCCCTTCCTCGAAATGAGTCATTTAGACTTCCCTCTTCAAGACAAGCAATATACCAGCTTGTAATCAAAATCCACCTTACGAATTGGAACGATGGTTTGATCTGGATCAACCCCTCTCTTCAACAAACCTATGTTGGAAACGACCTGCATCCAAAAATCATTGAACATAAAATTTCTTCTGTTTCTATCTTATTCAACTCAGTTGAAAGAATTATTCACATAGAATCTGAACCTTTCGACACAAAAGCCGATCAATTATTAGGAATGAGATTCCTAGCCGAGACAACTTATACAGTCACCGATAAGGTCTTAACCATTAAGCTCAATGGTGCAATTATTCAAGCCATTCGTATCCATGATTAGGGTCCCCTACATCAAAGTTGAACTTGTTTATAGGTTTCACAAGCCTGAATGGTTTCATGCCATGATAGACACAGGTTCAGATGTCACTATGGCCTCTGCCACAGTTTATCCTGAAAGATATTGGAAAGAACTTCGTAAACCACTCCAAGTCGTGGTTGCCTCTGGCCAAATCACCAAGCTAACTAAAGTTGTATTTGGTCAATTCATTACTATTCCTGATAGCCAAACCGGGATTTCTAAAGTTATACCCCTTCCTACTGTAGTCATTCAAGCTCTAAAAGATGCTACCTATAACATTCTTTTAGATGTTGATTTCCTTAAACGTTTTAAGGAATATAGCTCTGACTGATCAAATTTCTCACACCTTGTGGTAATTGGATTCATTCCCCTATCATTCAGAATCCTACCATGCGCACCCACATTTCTTTTATCCCGCACAGCCAACATCGTGAGTTCCCCTATAGACACCAGAAAAATTGGCATTCAAAGCCAAAAACCCCAGCAACGTTAATTCAAGCTTTGCATACTACTCAAAAAGCACTTGAATTCTACCTCGAGGAAGAAATCAAAGCGCTCCTCCAAGCCAATTTTGATGACAATCCCCTAAAATATTGGGAAAAAGATAAGTCCTTTGGTGACATTCAGCTTAAAGAGGCACATGCTATAGTAAGAGTAAAGCCTATGAGGTATAATCAAGCAGATGAAAAAGAGTTCAAAATCCAACTCCAAGAGCTTGAAGAAAAGCAACTAGCCTTTAAAAGTACAGAGGAATATAAAAGTCCTCATAGCAGTCCTGCGTTCACGGTTAATAATCATTCTGAACAGAAAAGAGGCAAACCTCGAATGGTTATTAATTATAAACGTCTTAATGAATTAACCGTCTTTGATGGTTATTTTCTCCCTAACAAGGAACTCCTTATCAATAAAACCCTTAATAAAAGGTGGTTTTTAAAATTCGATTACAAATCTGGATTTTATCAAATAAAGTTGAAAGAATCGGCTGAACCATCAACTGCCTTTAGCACACCTCAAGGGCAATATATATGGAATGTAATGCCTATGGGACTAAAAAATGCCCCACAAATCTTCAAACGAAGCATGGATAATATCTTCAACGAATACTCTTACTTTTGCCTTGTATATGTTGATGATATTCTCATTTTTTCAGATAACATCGCAAATCATGCCATGCATCTAATGAAGTTCATTCAAAAAAGCCGTACTCATGGTTTAATATTATCTGCCAAGAAAGCAGAAATTGCAAAAGAACAAATTGAGTTCTTAGGTCTTAAGATAGATCAAAAAGGTATTAAAATGCAACCACACATATGCGAGAAAATTGTAAATTTCCCTGATAGGCTAACCGACCGAAAACAAGTAGGAAGGTTTCTAGGTTGCCTGAATTACATCAGTGATTTTGTCCCCAACTTAGCTTGGTTAAAAGGACCTTTACAAGATCTTTTAAAGAAAAGAATGAACCAGCAATGGCAAGACTACCACAAAAGCTTAGTCCAACAACTTAAAAAGTTGTGTGTTTAATTACCTAAGTTAGCAATTCCTGAAACAGGGGATCAGCTAATAGTTGAAACCGATGCATCAGATAAGTATTGGGGAGGAGTCCTCAAGGCTAAAAAAGCTGACGGATAGGAGCATATCGATAGATATGCTAATGATAGCTTCAAACCAGCCGAAATTAATTACCATAGCAACGAAAAAGAGCTACTAGCTTTAAAAAGAAGTTTCGCTAAATTTCACTTCTTTATTTTACCAGTTAAATTTCTTGTCAGAACAGACAATACTAACGTTAAGGCTTATATTTTCAATAAATTGCCTTGCACTCTTGAATATAAACGGCGCCATAGATGGCAACAATACTTTTAGGAATACCAATTTGATATCGAACATATCAAAGGTAAGAATAATCATCTTGCTGACTTTCTTAGCAGGGAAGCAAATGTAGAAGGATGAAACAACTTCAACTAAGGACATCAAAGTCCTATTAGATATGATTGTTCAAGAACTATGCTCAGCACAAGAGCGAATTTTAGAGCTTCAACAAGCTTTATATGAGGATGTTCAGCCTTGTTTACTTAACGCATTATCTGGTTTACATGATGTTATGGCAGTAAAAGCCATGGAAATGGATGAACCAACACACCAAACATTTCTTCAGACATTTGAAAAGGTTAAGATATTTCGAGACGAAATATTTGGTGGAGAGACATCCCAGACTACTTTCGAAAAGAAAGGTAAGGCTGCGGTGTCACCTGAATCCTCGGAAACAGAGGAAGATGGGTTCACCCTCGTCTTACCTAAAGCTGTGAAAGCTTTAGAAGAGCCTACCATTAAAAAGGCTTTAACAATAGAGCAATATCGCTCTTACACAAATTGGGTATATTCAGCCCAGAATTCTAACAATCAAGTTATTGACACATCCGGAATATATCCCAGAGTTCATTTTCTTGCTGGAATTGACACTAACGAGGTTTCCAAAGCTGTCATTTACGGTTATTGTGGGAGTATTACAAGTTCCCCAGGGAATCGCGAGATCCTTGGATTACATAAATCCATTATTGAGGCCGTCAAAAAATTTAGAAAAAGTTCTAGATCAAATTTGGTCGTCCTCAAGTTCCTTTCAGCTAGTCCAGAGGTTCTCCCTGTACCTGTTCCAAGATGGCTATTTATTCAGCTCTGCACACCCAACAGAGCCAATGTCAAAATGCGACCAGAAAAAAGTTTGCAATGTCCTGACGTTAATGAATCATGGATATGCCACCAAAGGGCATAAGGATTTACTGTTTTGTTAAAGAAGCTGTCTCATACTAGAGAAACCAACAAAGGGTTTATGTATAATACACCCAACAATATTTTTGTCTTTGCAGAAGGGAATTGTACGCCCCGATACGATGCCCTCAACAAGATAAGTGCCCGCATTAGCCTTATCTCTACTTGTCATATCCCAGGGAGTTTTCCTACACAGGTACATCTATGTAGTCTACTCCATAAAGAAAAGGCACCAGGATGCTGTATTTGTCCACGTAGAATGTAAGGAAGCGTGTTGGACCCACTGCCAGAAAAGCAGATGCTCAAAGGATAATGGGCAGAATAATTATGGCATAATCAACGACTAAAAATTAGAGCTGAGTCACCCAAGCAACTCATTACTGTACGAAGGAATCGTCAAAAGAAGCGCACTATCAACAGTACACGCAATTGCTAAAGCAATGTATTATTGTACGAAAAGCAATGTATTATTTTTACTTTTAGAAAAGTTGATGTAACATGTCGGAGCAAGAAGTCTATTTAAGACAAGGCCTTTGCATTTGAAGGGGCATCGGATCCAGGAGGATCAATTAGCAGACAGGAAAAAATAAAAAAAAAAGAAACCATGAGTGAGTGAAAACTCCCTTAGGAAGTGGAGTGATCTAAGAAGATCAATGTAATATTGTTATCAGCAATAAAACTCTTAGTTTTTGCACATCTGGGTTAACAAAATCTTTCAACATATCAGTAGATCTGGAATACCTTTGGTTGGCCGAGCAGTAGCCGTAGACAGGAGGTCGTTGGCGAAGTGGCAGTACCGAGTGAGGTATTGATCGAATGTATGTTTAACGATGTTCTTAACTCAGATATGCTTTTATTAATTATTTTATTGATGCATATAGCAATATTATTGTTGATCGTATTTAATTGCTTGAAACCTAGAATTACCTCATGAATCCCATATCAATTGAACAAAAGCATACTAAAGCTATAATAGATCAAGCATTAGAAAGAGGCAAAAGTGAACAAGAGAATGCTGAATTCTTAATTCAGGTTAAGAAAGACTTATTAAGAGTCACTCAACAAGGACGAGAAGCCCTTAGTGATGAAATTTATGATCATCCTCTTATTTTAGCTGGTGGAGAAGTTATCATCCCTAGCCCACGAACAATTTTTGAATATGAGGAACAGTTCCACCTCAATTCTTTAAACTTACAAGTTGAGTTATTAGAGCAATTAAAAGAAGCTGCCGCTTTTATTGATAATATGTTAAGAAGGCATAAGCAAAATTATGATTATAAGTATCAAAGTTTTAGAGAACGTAGACTAAAGAAGTCTAGGAATCATTTTGAATGCAGTAGTTCACATGATTAGACAAATCTTTAAGAAAATTTTAGAAGTTATCCGCAAATGGTATCAGAGCCATATTTTATATCTCAGATTACAGGAGAATGAATTATCAGACTGGAATTATATTCTTGAACAAGCTGAATTAGTTAACGAAATTTGGTATGTTGAGCCTGAACGAATAAGCCGTATTCGTGAATTACTATCAGATCTAAGTGATGGATAGAGCAAGTAGCAGTAATGAAATTTCGTATAAGGAATTGTGGAAACAAACATTAACTGGCCAGACAATTGATGCTAAATTAAATAGCATATATGAAGGTCTAGGAGAAGTCCAGAAGTTAGTTTTAGAAAGGACTAAGCCAAAAGAAGAACAGCGAGTAGTGCGTAGACGCATACAATTTAATCCTGCATGTGATCCTACTAAACCAGGATACCCTTCCATAAGTAATATGGTCAGAACCTTTTATTCTCTAGAAGAATTGGAAAGAGAATATGATCAAGCCAATTCTGATGAGGAAAACGAAATCTTGAATAGGATTAATGAACTCTAGTTACAATGTAATATGGAAAATTCAACAGGCGAATCTCAATCACACCCAATGGTCGTACCAGAATCTGGAGCTTCTGGGAGTGGAACCTCTGGTAGTAGAGCGTTAGAAGCTCGTCCTGAAACTCAGACTCAATACGATGAACACATGGTTAGTAGTGAAGATGAAGAATCACTCAGGTATAGGTACAGACATGAACCTAGTAGAAATAGAAGAGTAGGAGGAAGACATTTATTCCCCCACCCTGGACATGCATACCCTTTAACTAATGCAAGTGCCGTATTAAATATCGATTGTGTTACAAATACTGAGGAAGTCATTAAAGACTGGGTTAAAGCTCTTTTGATCTATCAAGGAGTTACTAGAACTGAAGGTGATGATTTAAAAATCTTTATTCCATTAACCTTAAGTGGAAAAGTTACAGATTGGTTTACTGCGTTGCCTGAAGAGACCAAAGGAAGATACTTAGGAGGTACAACGATAAATGATTCGAAAACAATCATTAATACCATTGAAAACGAAATTCGAAGAGAATTTCCAGGAGAGGATTATGCTCAGCATCGTTTAACTGAAAAACAAATTAAAAAGCAAAAATATTTGACAATGCTTTACAATTTACAGATATGCGACATTAATTATTTTGATGCTTATATTTGTGAATTTGAAAAGTATTATTATAAGGCTGAAATCTCATCAGCAACTCAAAATTCGTTAAATTTTCATAACGATATGTTTTTTACTAAGCTTCCTTATCCATAGAGCGATGTAATCTTTAGCAGATGGAAAGCTGCAGACAGACCAGAAAGAACAGATACGCTAGGAGCACGTATCGAGTTTGCTAGAATTACCCTTGCATACGAATGTGAGAAAGCTTCCAAAAGAAAGAGGTTACAAAGAGACCAAAAGAAATTGAAATGCAAAGATCAAATGTATTTCCCTAGTAAATTCGGTTGTTCTTTCGACAACCCTAAAAAGAAAAAGTTTAAAGCCAAGAAGGCTAAAGGAAGAAACATAAAAAGTTCCCCTAAACGTTTTTCTAAACCTTTCAAAAAGAAAAACGATTCTTTAAAAAGAAAACAAGTAAAAAGGATGTAGCCACTAAACCCACATCTAAACAAATACAGAAACAGGATTGCAGATGCTGGAACTGCAATGACAAAGGACACTTTGCCAACGAATGCCCAAAAAATATTAATTTTGTAGGAACATATTCTAACGAACTGTTTGAGCAAATTGCAGGGTACGAAGAGATCCTATTTTCAGATATCAAGACAGAAGACGAGATCCTCGTCCTAACTTATTTGAGTAGCTCATCAGAAGATGACTCTGATAGAAGCACATGAAGAACACGAAGAAGCAGAAGCTTTAGGTACTTATTCAAAAGAAGTATTATTTGATAAAAAGAAATATCAAAAAATTATGCAGCAGAATATGAAGCTTGACCTTCATGAAGGTTTTCGAAAAAACTCCTTAGGAATATTTAAACGAAAGAATATCCAGTATTTTGGCACTAACATGCAGGAACAATCCATCCCAAGAGATATTGCAGCTGGACAGGTTGAATTACCTCTTATTACCTTTGACCAGGTAAAACGACAAATTCGAACCATACCAGAAAAGGACCGACACAAAATTGGATATATTCATTTTGGTGCCGTACGAATCCATATTAAAGCTAGCTTGCAAAAGGGGCTTGACACACCCATTATGATAACCCTTATGTATAACCGCATTGCTAACAGAGCTGAAGCTTTGATAGGAATCCTAAAAGGAAATTTAATGTACCAAAACTTAGGATTTACCACATATCCAGGATATGGTATCCCTATTACTGATTTAGACACAAATCGTGCCCTAAATCTTTGTTATAATTTCTAAAGGACAGGCTTATTACATAGTCTTCATCATTCCCCATTCACCATCTATACAATGGTAAGTTACATGCTCAGTAACACTCATATGATAGACAAATTTCTTGAAAAGAAAATGTCGAAATTGATGATATCTTTTCTAATGTCTGTGAGGTGCAACAGGTATCACGGTCATTCATTCCCAGTATAGAACCAGTTTGGGAAATGGACATCCAACCAAAACCTCTCTTAGTTCGAAGGTTAAGTATACCTAGAAGATATTCTATTGATGGATCAATCCTCAAATCCCTTCCTCGAAATGGGTCATGTAGACTTCCTTCTTCAAGACAAGCAATATACCAGCTTGTAACCAAAATCTACCTTACCAATTGGAACGATGGTTTGATCTGGATCAACCCCTATCTTCAACAAAACTATGTTGGAAAAGACCTGCATCCAAAAATCATGGAACATAAAATTTCTTATGTTCCTATCTTATTCAACTCAGTTGAAAGAATTATTCACATAGAACCTGAACCTTTCGACACAAAAGCCGATCTATTATTAGGAATGAGATTCCTAGCCGAGACAACTTATACAGTCACCGATAAGGTCTTAACCATTAAGCTCAATAGTGCAATTATTCAAGCCATTCGTATCCATGATTAGGGTCCCCTACATCAAAGTTGAACTTGTTTATAAATTTCACAAGCCTGAATGGTTTCATGCCATGATAGACACAGGTTTAGATGTCACTATGGCCTCTGCCACAGTTTATCCTGAAAGATATTGGAAAGAACTTTGCAAACCACTCCAAGTCGTGGTTGCCTCTGGCCAAATCACCAAGCCAACTAAAGCGGTATTTGGTCAATTCATTGCTATTCCTGATAGCCAGACCGGGATTTCTAAAGTTATACCCCTTCCTACTGTAGTCATTCAAGCTCCAAATGATGCTGCCTACAACATTCTTTTAGGTGTTGATTTCCTTAAACATTTTAAGGAATATAGCTCTGATCATTCCCTGATCAAATTTCTGACACCTTGTGGTCATTGGATTGATTCCCCTATCATTCAGAATCCTACTATGCGCACCCACATTTCCTTTATCCCGCGCAGCCAACATGGTGAGTTTCCCTATAAACACCAGAAAAATTGGCATTCAAAGCCAAAAACCCCAGCAACGTTAATTCAAGCTTTGCATACTACTCAAAAAGCACTTGAATTCTGCCTCGAGGAAGAAGTCAAAGCACTCCTCCAAGCCAATTTTGATGACAATCCCTTAAAATATTGGGAAAAAGATAAGTCCTTTGTTGACATTCAGCTTAAAGAGGCACATGCTATAGTAAGAGTAAAGCCTATGAGGTATAATCAAGTAGATGAAAAAGAGTTCAAAATCCAACTCCAAGAGCTTCAAGAAAAGCAACTAGCTTTTAAAAGCACAGAGGAAAATAAAAGTCCTCATAGCAGTCCTGCATTTACGGTTAATAATCATTCTGAACAGAAAAGAGGCAAACCTCGAATGGTTATTAATTATAAACGTCTTAATGAATTAACCGTCTTTGATGGTTATTTTCTCCCTAACAAGGAACTCCTTATCAATAAAACCCTTAATAAAAGGTGGTTTTCAAAATTCGATTGCAAATCTGGATTTTATCAAATAAAGTTGAAAGAATCGGCTAAACCATTAACTGCCTTTAGCACACCTCAAGGGCAATATATATGGAATGTAATGCCTATGGGACTAAAAAATGTCCCACAAATCTTCCAACGAAGAATGGATAATATCTTCAACGAATACTCTTACTTTTGCCTTGTATATGTTGATGATATTCTCATTTTTTCAGATAACATCGCAAATCATGCCATGTATCTAATGAAGTTCATTCAAAAAAGTCGTACTCATGGTTTAATATTATCTGCCAAGAAAGCAGAAATTGTAAAGGAATAGATTGAGTTCTTAGGTCTTAAGATAGATCAAAAAGGTATTGAAATGCAACCTCACATATGCGAGAAAATTGCAAATTTCCCTGATAGGCTAATCGATCGAAAACAAGTAGAAAGATTTTTAGGTTGCCTGAATTACATCAGTGATTTTGTCCCCAACTTAGCTTGGTTAAGAGGACCTTTACAAGATCTTTTAAAGAAAAGAATGAACTAGCAATGGCAAGACTACCACACAAGCTTAGTCCAACAACTTAAAAAGTTGTGTGTTCAATTACCTAAGTTAGCAATTCCTGAAACAGGAGATAAGCTAATAGTTGAAACCGATGCATCAGATAAGTATTAGGGAGGAGTCCTCAAGGCTAAAAAAGCTGACAGACAGGAGCATATCTGCAGATATGCTAATGGTAGCTTCAAACCAGCCGAAATTAATTACCATAGCAATGAAAAAGAGCTACTAGCTTTAAAAAGAAGTTTCGCTAAATTTCACTTCTTTATTTTACCAGTTAAATTTCTTGTCAGAACAGACAATACTAACGTTAAGGCTTATATTTTTAACAAATTGCCTTGCACTCCTGAATATAAACGGCGCCATAGATGGCAACAATACTTTCAGGAATACCAATTTGATACCGAACATATAAAAGGTAAGAATAATCACCTTGCTGACTTTCTTAGCAGGGAAGCAAATGCAGAAGGATGAAACAACTTCAACTAAGGACATCAAAGTCCTATTAGATATGATTGTTCAAGAACTGTGCTCAGCACAAGAGCGAATTTTAGAGCTTCAACAAGCTTTATATGAGGATGTTCAGCCTCGTTTACTTAACACATTATCTGGTTTAGGTGATGTTATGGCAGTAACGGCCATGGAAATGGATGAACCAACACACCAAACATTTCTTCAGACCTTTGAAAAGGTTAAGATATTTCGAGACGAAATATTTGGTGGAGAGATATCCCAGACTACTTTCGAAAAGAAAGGCAAGGCTGCGGTGCCACCTGAATCCTCGGAAACAGAGGAAGATGGGTTCACCCTCGTTTTACCTAAAGCTGTGAAAGCTTTAGAAGAGCCTACCATTGAAAAGGCTTTAACAATAGAGCAATATTGCTCTTACACAAATTGGGTATATTCAGCCTAGAATACTAACAATCAAGTTATTGACACATCGGGAATATATCCCAGAGTTCATTTTCTTGCAGGAAGTGACACTAACGAGGTTTCCAAAGCCTTCATTTACGGCTATTGTAGGAATATTACAAGTTCCCCAGGGAATCTCGAGATCCTTGGATTACATAAATCCATTATTGAGGCCGTCAAAAAATCTAGAAGAAGTTCTAGATCAGATTTGGTCGTCCGCAAGTTCCTTTCTGCCAGTCCAGAGGTTCTCCCTGTACCAGTTCCAAGATGGCTATTTATTCAGCTCTGTACACCCAACAGAGCCAATATCAAAATGCGACCAGAAAAAAGTTTGCAATGTCCTGACATTAATGAATCATGGATATGCCACCGAAGGGCAGAAGGATTTGCTGTTTTGTTAAAGAAGCTGTCTCATATTAGAGAAACCAACAAAGGGTTTATGTATAATACACCCCACAATATTTTTGTCTTTGCAGAAGGGAATTGTACGCCTCGATACGATGCCCTCAACAAGAAAAGTGCCAGCATTAGCCTTATCTCTACTTGTCGTATCCCAGGGAGTTTTCCTATACAGGTATATCTATGTAGTCTACTCCATAAAGAAAAGACACCAGGATGCTGTATTTGTCCACGTAGAATGTAAGGAAGCGTGTTGGACCCACTGCCAGAAAAGCAGATGCTCAAAGGACAACGGACAAAATAATTGTGGCATAATCAACGGCTAAAAATTAGAGCTGAGTCACCCAAGCAACTCATTATAGTACGAGGGAATCGTCAAAAGAAGCGCACTATCAACAGTACACGCAATTGCTAAAGCAATGTATTATTGTATGAAAAGCAATGTATTATTTTTACTTTTAGAAAAGTTGATGTAACATGTCGGAGCAAGAAGTCTATTTAAGACAAGGCCTTTGCATTTGAAGGGGCATCGGATCCAGGAGGATCAATTAGCCGAGAGGAAAAAAAAAAAAAAAAAGAAACCATGAGTGAGTGAAAACTCCCTTAGGGAGTAGAGTGATCTAAGAAGATCAATGTGATATTGTTATCAGCAATAAAACTCTTAGTTTTTGCACATCTGGGTTAACAAAATCTTTCAACATATCAGTAGATCAGGATTACCTTTGGTTGGCCGAGCAGTAGCCGTAGACAGGAGGTCGTTGGCGAAGTGACAAGTATTGATCGAATATATGTTTAACGATGTTCTTAATTCAGATATGCTTTTACTAATTGTTTTATTGATGCATATAGCAATATTATTATTGATCTTATTTGATTGCTTGAAACCTAGAATTACCTCATGAATCCCATATCAATTGAACAAAAGCATGCTAAAGCTATAATAGATCAAGCATTAGAAAGATGCAAAAGTGAACAAGAGAATGCTGAATTCTTAATTCAGGTTAAGAAAGACTTATTAAGAGTCACTCAACAAGGACGAGAAGCCCTTAGTGATGAAATTTATGATCATCCTCTTATTTTAGCTGGTAGAGAAGTTATCATCCCTAGCCCACGAACAATTTTTGAATATGAGGAACAGTTCCACCTCAATTCTTTAAACTTATAAGTTGAGTTATTAAAGCAATTAAAAGAAGCTGCTGCTTTTATTGATAATATGTTAAGAAGGCATAAGCAAAATTATGATTATAAGTATCAAAGTTTTAGAGAACGTAGACTAAAGAAGTCTAGGAATCATTTTGAATGCAGTAGTTCACATGATTAGACAAATCTTTAAGAAAATTTTAGAAGTTATCCGCAAATGGTATCAGAGCCATATTTTATGTCTCAGATTACAGGAGAATGAATTATCAGACTGGAATTATATTCTTGAACAAGCTGAATTAGCTAACGAAATTTGGTATGTTGAGCCTGAACGAATAAGCCCTGTTCGTGAATTACTATCAGATCTAAGTGATGCATACCCGCAGTGCTAACATAGCTGAAGCTTTGATAGGAATCCTAAAAGGAAATTTAATGTACCAAAACTTAGGATTTACCACATATCCAGGATATGGTATCCCTATTACAGATTTAGACACAAACCGTGCCCTAAATCTTTGTTCTAATTTCCAAAGGACAGACTTATTACATAGTCTTCATCATTCCCCATTCACCATCTATACAATGGTAAGCTACATGCTCAGTAACACTCATATGATAGACAAATTTCTTGACAAAGAAACTATCAAAATTGATGATATCTTTTCTGATGTCTGTGAGATACAACAGGTATCACAGTCATTCATTCCCAGTATAGAACCAGTTTGGGAAATGGACATCTAACCTAAACCTCTCTTAGATCGAAGGTTAAGTACACCCAGAAGATATTCTATTGATGGATCAATCCTCAAATCCCTTCCTCGAAATGAGTCATTCAGACTTCCCTCTTCAAGACAAGCAATATACCAGCTTGCAACCAAAATCTACCTTATCAATTGGAACGATGGTTTGATCTGGATCAACCCCTCTCTTCAATAAAACTATGTTGGAAAAGACGTGCTCCAAAAATCATTGAACATAAAATTTCTTATGTTCCTATCTTATTCAACTCAGTTGAAAGAATTATTGACATAGAACCTGAACCTTTCGACACAAAAGACGATCTATTATTAGGAATGAGATTCCTAGCCGAGACAACTTATACAGTTACCGATAAGGTCTTAACCGTTAAGCTCAATGGTGTAATTATTCAAGCCATTCGTATCCATGATTAGGGTCCCCTACATCAAAGTTGAACTTGTTTATAGGTTTCACAAGCTTGAATGATTTCATGCCATGATAGACACAGGTTCAGATGTCACTATGGCCTCTGCCACAGTTTATCCCAAAAGATATTAGAAAGAACTTCACAAACCACTCCAAGTCGTGGTTGCCTCTGGCCAAATCACTAAGCTAACTAAAGCTGTATTTGGTCAATTCATTGTTATTCCTGATAGCCAAACCGGGATTTCTAAAGTTATACCCCTTCCTACTGTAGTCATTCAAGCTCCAAAAGATGCTACCTATAACATTCTTTTAGGTGTTGATTTCCTTAAACGTTTTAAGGAATATAGCTCTGGTCATTCCCTGATCAAATTTCTTACACCTTGTGGTCATTGGATTCATTCCCCTATCATTCAGAATCCTACCATGCGCACCCACATTTCTTTTATCCTGCGCAGCCAACATGGTGAGTTCAAACACCAGAAAAATTGGCATTCAAAGCCAAAAACCCTAGCAACGTTAATTCAAGTTTTGCATACTACTCAAAAAGCACTTGAATTCCGCCTCGAGGAAGAAGTCAAAGCACTCCTCCAAGCCAATTTTGATGACAATCCCCTAAAATATTGGGAAAAAGATAAGTCCTTTACTGACATTCAGCTTAAAGAGGCACATGCTATAGTAAGAGTAAAACCTATGAGGTATAATCAAGCAGATGAAAAAGAGTTCAAAATCCAACTCCAAGAGCTTGAAGAAAAGCAACTAGCCTTTAAAAGCACAGAGGAAAATAAAAGTCCTCATAGCAGTCCTGCGTTCATGGTTAATAATCATTCTGAACAGAAAAGAGGCAAACCTCAAATGGTTATTAATTATAAGCGTCTTAATGAATTAGCCGTCTTTGATGGTTATTTTCTCCCTAACAGGGAACTCCTTATCAATAAAACCCTTAATAAAAGGTGAATTTCAAAATTTGATTGCAAATCTGGATTTTATCAAATAAAGTTGAAAGAATCGGCTAAACCATTAACTGCCTTTAGCACACCTCAAGAGCAATATATATGGAATGTAATGCCTATGGGACTAAAAAATGCCCCATAAATCTTCCAACGAAGAATGGATAATATCTTCAACAAATACTCTGACTTTTGCCTTGTATATGTTGATGAGATTCTCATTTTTCAGATAACGTCGCAAATCATGCCATGCATCTAATGAAGTTCATTCAAAAAAGTCGTACTCATGGCTTAATATTATCTGCCAAGAAAGCAGAAATTGCAAAAGAACAGATTGAGTTCTTAGGTCTTAAGATAGATCAAAAAGGTATTAAAATGCAACCTCACATATGCGAGAAAATTGCAAATTTCCCTGATAGGCTAACCGACCGAAAACAAGTAGAAAGGTTTCTAGGTTGCCTGAATTACATCAGTGATTTTGTCCCCAACTTAGCTTGGTTAAGAGGACCTTTGCAAGATCTTTTAAAGAAAAGAATGAACCAGCAATGGCAAGACTACCACAAAAGCTTAGTCCAACAACTTAAAAAGTTGTGTGTTTAATTACCTAAGTTAGCAATTCCTGAAACAGGGGATCAGCTAATAGTTGAAACCGATGCATCAGATAAGTATTGGGGAGGAGTCCTCAAGGCTAAAAAAGCTGACGGATAGGAGCATATCCGTAGATATGCTAATGGTAGCTCCAAACCAGCCGAAATTAATTACCATAGCAATGAAAAAGAGCTACTAGCTTTAAAAAGAAGTTTCGCTAAATTTCACTTTTTTATTTTACCAGTTAAATTTCTTGTCAGAACAGACAATACTAACATTGAGGCTTATATTTTCAATAAATTGCCTTGCACTCCTGAATATAAACGGCGCCATAGATGGTAACAATACTTTCAGGAATATCAATTTGATATCGAACGTATCAAAGGTAAGAATAATCATCTTGCTGACTTTCCTAGCAGGGAAGCAAATGCAGAAGGATGAAACAACTTCAACTAAGGACATCAAAGTCCTATTAGAGATGATTGTTCAAGAACTGTGCTCAGCACAAGAGCGAATTTTAGAGCTTCAACAAGCTTTATATGAGGATGTTCAGCCTCGTTTACTTAACGCATTATCTGGTTTAGATGATGTTATGGCAGTAAAAGCCATGGAAATGGATGAACCAACACATCAAACAGTTCTTCAGACCTTTGAAAAGGTTAAGATATTTCAAGACGAAATATTTGGTGGAGAGACATCCCAGACTACTTTCGAAAAGAAAGGCAAGGCTACGGTGTCACCTGAATCCTCGAAAACAGAGGAAGATGAGTTCACCCTCATCTTACCTAAAGCTGTGAAAGCTTTAGAAGAGCCTACCATTAAAAAGGCTTTAACAATAGAGCAATATCGCTCGCTCTTACACAAATTGGGTATATTCAGCCCAGAATACTAACAATCAAGTTATTGACACATCGGGAATATATCCCATAGTTCATTTTCCTGCAGGAAGTGACACTAACGAGGTTTCCAAAGCTGTCATTTACGGTTATTGTGGGAGTATTACAAGTTCCCCAGGGAATCGCAAGATCCTTGGATTACATAAATCCATCATTGAGGCCGTCAAAAAATTCAGAAAAAGTTCTAGATCAGATTTGGTCGTCCTCAAGTTCCTTTCAGCCAGTCCAGAGGTTCTCCCTGTACCAGTTCCAAGATGGCTATTTATTCAGCTCTGCACACCCAACAGAGCCAATATCAAAATGCGACCAGAAAAAAGTTTGCAATGTCCTGACATTAATGAACCATGGATATGCCACCGAAGTGCAGAAGGATTTGCTGTTTTGTTAAAGAAACTGTCTCATATTAGAGAAACCAACAAAGGGTTTATGTATAATACACCCAACAATAATTTTGTCTTTGCAGAAGCGAATTGTACGCCCCGATACGATGCCCTCAACAAGATAAGTGCCAGCATTAGCCTTATCTCTACTTGTCGTATCCCAGGGAGTTTTCCTACATAGGTACATCTATGTAGTCTACTCCATAAAGAAAAGACACCAGGATGCTGTATTTGTCCACGTAGAATGTAAGGAAGCGTGTTAGACCCACTGCCAGAAAAGCAGATGCTCAAAGGACAGCGGGCAGAATAATTGTGGCATAATCAACGGCTAAAAATTAGAGCTGAGTCACCCAAGCAACTCATTATTGTACGGAGGAATCGTCAACAGAAGCGCACTATCAACAGTACACGTAATTGCTGAAGCAATGTATTATTGTACGAAAAGCAATGTATTATTTTTACTTTTAGAAAAGTTGATGTAACATGTCGGAGCAAGAAGTCTATTTAAGACAAGGCCTTTGCATTTGAAGGGGCATCAAATCCAGGAGGATCAATTAGCAGAGAGGGGGAAAAAAAAAAAGAGAAGCCATGAGTGAGTGAAAACTCCCTTAGGGAGTAGAGTGATCTAAGAAGATCAATGTAATATTGTAATCAGCAACAAAACTCTTAGTTTTTGCACATTTGGGTTAACAAAATCTTTCAACATATCAGTAGATTTGGATTACCTTTGGTTGGCCGAGAAGTAGCCGTAGACAGGAGGTCGTTGGCGAAGTGGCAGTACCCAGTAAGGTGTTGATCGAATATATGTTTAACGATGTTCTTAATTCAGATATGCTTTTACTAATTTTTTTATTGATGCATATAGCAATATTATTGTTGATCTTATTTGATTGCTTGAAACCTAGAATTACCTCATGAATCCCATATCAATTGAACAAAAGCATGCTAAAGCTATAATAGATCAAGCATTAGAAAGATGCAAAAATGAACAAGAAAATGCTGAATTCTTAATTCAGGTTAAGAAAGACTTATTAAGAGTCACTCAACAAGGACGAGAAGCCCTTAGTGATGAAATTTATGATCATCCTCTTATTTTAGCTGGTGGAGAAGTTATCATCCCTAGCCCACGAACAATTTTTGAATATGAGGAACAGTTCCACCTCAATTCTTTAAACTTACAAGTTGAGTTATTAGAGCAATTAAAAGAAGCTGCTGCTTTTATTGATAATATGTTAAGAAGGCATAAGCAAAATTATGATTATAAGTATCAAAGTTTTAGAGAACGTAGACTAAAGAAGTCTAGGAATCATTTTGAATGCAGTAGTTCACATGATTAGACAAATCTTTAAGAAAATTTTAGAAGTTATCCGCAAATGGTATCAGAGCCATATTTTATGTCTCAGATTACAGGAGAATGAATTATCAGACTGGAATTATATTCTTGAACAAGCTGAATTAGCTAACGAAATTTGGTATGTTGAGCCTGAACGAATAAGCCCTGTTCGTGAATTACTATCAGATCTAAGTGATGCATAACCGCAGTGCTAACATAGTTGAAGCTTTGATAGGAATCCTAAAAGGAAATTTAATGTACCAAAACTTAGGATTTACCACATATCCAGGATATGGTATCCCTATTACAGATTTAGACACAAACCGTGCCCTAAATCTTTGTTATAATTTCCAAAGGACAGACTTATTACATAGTCTTCATCATTCCCCATTCACCATCTATACAATGGTAAGCTACATGCTCAGTAACACTCATATGATAGACAAATTTCTTGACAAAGAAAATATCGAAATTGATGATATCTTTTCTGATGTCTATGAGATACAACAGGTATCACAGTCATTCATTTCCAGTATAGAACCAGTTTGGGAAATGGACATCCAACCTAAACCTCTCTTAGATCGAAGGTTAAGTATACCCAGAAGATATTCTATTGATGGATCAATCCTCAAATCCCTTCCTCGAAATGATTCATTTAGACTTCCCTCTTCAAGACAAGCAATATACCAGCTTGTAACCAAAATCTACCTTACCAATTGGAACGATGGTTTGATCTGGATCAACCCCTCTCTTCAGTAAAACTATGTTGGAAAAGACGTGCATCCAAAAATCATTGAACATAAAATTTCTTATGTTCCTATCTTATTCAACTCAGTTGAAAGAATTATTCACATAGAACCTGAACCTTTCGACACAAAAGCCGATCTATTATTAGGAATGAGATTCCTAGCCGAGACAACTTATACAGTCACTGATAAGGTCTTAACCATTAAGCTCAATGGTGCAATTATTCAAGCCATTTATATCCATGATTAGGGTCCCCTACATCAAAGTTGAACTTGTTTATAGGTTTCACAAGCCTGAATGGTTTCATGCCATGATAGACACAGGTTCAGATGTCACTATGGCCTCTGCCACAGTTTATCCCGAAAGATATTGGAAAGAACTTCGCAAACCACTCCAAGTCGTGGTTGCCTCTGGCCAAATCACTAAGCTAACTAAAGCTGTATTTGGTCAATTCATTGCTATTCCTGATAGCCAAACCGGGATTTCTAAAGTTATACCCCTTCCTACTGTAGTCATTCAAGCTCCAAAAGATGCTACCTACAACATTCTTTTAGGTGTTGATTTCCTTAAACGTTTTAAGGAATATAGCTCTGATCATTCCCTGATCAAATTTCTTACACCTTGTGGTCATTGGATTCATTCCCCTATCATTCAGAATCCTACCATGCGCACCCACATTTCTTTTATCCGCGCAGCCAACATGGTGAGTTCAAACACCAGAAAAATTGGCATTCAAAGCCAAAAACCCCAGCAACGTTAATTCAAGCTTTGCATACTACTCAAAAAGCACTTGAATTCCGCCTCGAGGAAGAAGTCAAAGCACTCCTCCAAGCCAATTTTGATGACAATCCCCTAAAATATTGGGAAAAAGATAAGTCCTTTGCTGACATTCAGCTTAAAGAGGCACATGCTATAGTAAGAGTAAAGCCTATGAGGTATAATCAAGTAGATGAAAAAGAGTTCAAAATCCAACTCCAAGAGCTTGAAGAAAAGCAACTAGCCTTTAAAAGCACAGAGGAAAATAAAAGTCCTCATAGCAGTCCTGCGTTCATGGTTAATAATCATTCTGAACAGAAAAGAGGCAAACCTCAAATGGTTATTAATTATAAACGTCTTAATGAATTAACCGTCTTCGATGGTTATTTTCTCCCTAACAGGGAACTCCTTATCAATAAAACCCTTAATAAAAGGTGGTTTTTCAAAATTCGATTGCAAATCTGGATTTTATCAAATAAAGTTGAAAGAATCGGCTAAACCATTAACTGCCTTTAGCACACCTCAAGGGCAATATATATGGAATGTAATGCCTATGGGACTAAAAAATGCCCCATAAATCTTCCAACGAAGAATGGATAATATCTTCAACGAATACTCTGACTTTTGCCTTGTATATGTTGATGAGATTCTCATTTTTTCAGATAACGTCGCAAATCATGCCATGCATCTAATGAAGTTCATTCAAAAAAGCCGTACTCATGGTTTAATATTATCTGCCAAGAAAGCAGAAATCGCAAAAGAACAGATTGAGTTCTTAGGTCTTAAGATAGATCAAAAAGGTATTGAAATGCAACCTCACATATGCGAGAAAATTGCAAATTTCCCTGATAGGCTAACCGACCGAAAACAAGTAGAAAGGTTTCTAGGTTGCCTGAATTACATCAGTGATTTTGTCCCCAACTTAGCTTGGTTAAGAGGACCTTTACAAGATCTTTTAAAGAAAAGAATGAACCAGCAATGGCAAGACTACCACAAAAGCTTAGTCCAACAACTTAAAAAGTTGTGTGTTTAATTACCTAAGTTAGCAATTCCTGAAACAGGGGATCAGCTAATAGTTGAAACCGATGCATCAGATAAGTATTGGGGAGGAGTCCTCAAGGCTAAAACAGCTGACGGATACGAGCATATCTGTAGATATGCTAATGGTGGCTTCAAACCAGCCGAAATTAATTACCATAGCAATGAAAAAGAGCTACTAGCTTTAAAAAGAAGTTTCGCTAAATTTCACTTTTTTATTTTACCAGTTAAATTTCTTGTCAGAACAGACAATACTAACATTAAGGCTTATATTTTCAATAAATTGCCTTGCACTCCTGAATATAAATGGCGCCATAGATGGTAACAATACTTTCAGGAATATCAATTTGATATCGAACGTATCAAAGGTAAGAATAATCATCTTGCTGACTTTCCTAGCAGGGAAGCAAATGCAGAAGGATGAAACAACTTCAACTAAGGACATCAAAGTCCTATTAGAGACGATTGTTCAAGAACTATGCTCAGCACAAGAGCGAATTTTAGAGCTTCAACAAGCTTTATATGAGGATGTTCAGCCTCGTTTACTTAACGCATTATCTGGTTTAGATGATGTTATGGCAGTAAAAGCCATGGAAATGGATGAACCAACACATCAAACAGTTCTTCAGACCTTTGAAAAGGTTAAGATATTTCAAGATGAAATTTTTGGTGGAGAGACATCCCAGACTACTTTCGAAAAGAAAGGCAAGGCTACGGTGTCGCCTGAATCCTCGAAAACAGAGGAAGATGAGTTCACCCTCGTCTTACCTAAAGCTGTGAAAGCTTTAGAAGAGCCTACCATTAAAAAGGCTTTAACAATAGAGCAATATCGCTCTTACACAAATTGGGTATATTCAGCCTAGAATACTAATAATCAAGTTATTGACACATCGGGAATATATCCCAGAGTTCATTTTCTTACAGGAAGTGACACTAACGAGGTTTCCAAAGCCGTCATTTACGGTTATTGTGGGAGTATTACAAGTTCCCCAGGGAATCGCAAGATCCTTAGATTACATAAATCCATCATTGAGGCCGTCAAAAAATTCAGAAAAAGTTCTAGATCAGATTTGGTCGTGCTCAAGTTCCTTTCAGCCAGTCCAGAGGTTCTCCCTGTACCAGTTCCAAGATGGCTATTTATTCAGCTCTGTACACCCAACAGAGCCAATATCAAAATGCGACCAGAAAAAAGTTTGCAATGTCCTGACATTAATGAATCATGGATATGCCACCGAAGGGCAGAAGGATTTGCTGTTTTGTTAAAGAAGCTGTCTCATATTAGAGAAACCAACAAAGGGTTTATGTATAATACACCCCACAATATTTTTGTCTTTGCAGAAGGGAATTGCACGCCCCGATACGATGCCCTCAATAAGAAAAGTGCCAGCATTAGCCTTATCTCTACTTGTCGCATCCCAGGGAGTTTTCCTGTACAGGTATATCTATGTAGTCTACTCCATAAAGAAAAGACACCAGGATGCTGTATTTGTCCACGTAGAATGTAAGGAAGCATGTTGGACCCACTGCCAGAAAAGCAGATGCTCAAAGGACAACGGGCAGAATAATTGTGGCATAATCAATGGCTAAAAATTAGAGCTGAGTCACCTAAGCAACTCATTATAGTACGAGGGAATCGTCAAAAGAAGCGCACTATCAACAGTACACGCAATTGCTAAAGCAATGTATTATTGTATGAAAAGCAATGTATTATTTTTACTTTTAGAAAAGTTTTTGCACATTTGGGTTAACAAAATCTTTCAACATATCAGTAGATTTGGATTACCTTTGGTTGGCCGAGAAGTAGTCGTAGACAGGAGGCCATTGGCGAAGTGGCAGTACCCAGTAAGGTGTTGATCGAATATATGTTTAACGATGTTCTTAATTCAGATATGCTTTTACTAATTTTTTTATTGATGCATATAGCAATATTATTGTTGATCTTATTTGATTGCTTGAAACCTAGAATTACCTCATGAATCCCATATCAATTGAACAAAAGCATGCTAAAGCTATAATAGATCAAGCATTAGAAAGATGCAAAAGTGAACAAGAGAATGCTGAATTCTTAATTCAGGTTAAGAAAGACTTATTAAGAGTCACTCAACAAGGACGAGAAGCCCTTAGTGATGCAATTTATGATCATCCTCTTATTTTAGCTGGTGGAGAAGTTATCATCCCTAGCCCACGAACAATTTTTGAATATGAGGAACAGTTCCACCTCAATTCTTTAAACTTACAAGTTGAGTTATTAGAGCAATTAAAAGAAGCTGCTGCTTTTATTGATAATATGTTAAGAAGGCATAAGCAAAATTATGATTATAAGTATCAAAGTTTTAGAGAACGTAGACTAAAGAAGTCTAGGAATCATTTTGAATGCAGTAGTTCACATGATTAGACAAATCTTTAAGAAAATTTTAGAAGTTATCCGCAAATGGTATCAGAGCCATATTTTATGTCTCAGATTACAGGAGAATGAATTATCAGACTGGAATTATATTCTTGAACAAGCTGAATTAGCTAACGAAATTTGGTATGTTGAGCCTGAACGAATAAGCCCTGTTCGTGAATTACTATCAGATCTAAGTGATGCATAACCGCAGTGCTAACATAGTTGAAGCTTTGATAGGAATCCTAAAAGGAAATTTAATGTACCAAAACTTAGGATTTACCACATATCCAGGATATGGTATCCCTATTACAGATTTAGACACAAACCGTGCCCTAAATCTTTGTTATAATTTCCAAAGGACAGACTTATTACATAGTCTTCATCATTCCCCATTCACCATCTATACAATGGTAAGCTACATGCTCAGTAACACTCATATGATAGACAAATTTCTTGACAAAGAAAATATCGAAATTGATGATATCTTTTCTGATGTCTATGAGATACAACAGGTATCACAGTCATTCATTTCCAGTATAGAACCAGTTTGGGAAATGGACATCCAACCTAAACCTCTCTTAGATCGAAGGTTAAGTATACCCAGAAGATATTCTATTGATGGATCAATCCTCAAATCCCTTCCTCGAAATGATTCATTTAGACTTCCCATTTCAAGACAAGCAATATACCAGCTTGTAACCAAAATCTACCTTACCAATTGGAACGATGGTTTGATCTGGATCAACCCCTCTCTTCAGTAAAACTATGTTGGAAAAGACGTGCATCCAAAAATCATTGAACATAAAATTTCTTATGTTCCTATCTTATTCAACTCAGTTGAAAGAATTATTCACATAGAACCTGAACCTTTCGACACAAAAGCCGATCTATTATTAGAAATGAGATTTCTAGCCGAGACAACTTATACAGTTATCGATAAGGTCTTAACCGTTAAGCTCAATGGTGCAATTATTCAAGCCATTTATATCCATGATTAGGGTCCCCTACATCAAAGTTGAACTTGTTTATAGGTTTCAGAAGCCTGAATGATTTCATGCCATGATAGACACAGGTTCAGATGTCACTATGGCCTCTGCCACAGTTTATCCCGAAAGATATTCGAAAGAACTTCGCAAACCACTCCAAGTCGTGGTTGCCTCTGGCCAAATCACTAAGCTAACTAAAGCTGTATTTGGTCAATTCATTGTTATTCCTGATAGCCAAATCGGGATTTCTAAAGTTATACCCCTTCCTACTGTAGTCATTCAAGCTCCAAAAGATGCTGCCTACAACATTCTTTTAGGTGTTGATTTCCTTAAACGTTTTAAGGAATATAGCTCTGGTCATTCCCTGATCAAATTTCTTACACCTTGTGGTCATTGGATTCATTCCCCTATCATTCAGAATCCTACCATGCGCACCCACATTTCTTTTATCCTGCGCAGCCAACATGGTGAGTTCAAACACCAGAAAAATTGGCATTCAAAGCCAAAAACCCCAGCAACATTAATTCAAGTTTTGCATACTACTCAAAAAGCACTTGATTCCGCCTCGAGGAAGAAGTCAAAGCACTCCTCCAAGCCAATTTTGATGACAATCCCCTAAAATATTGGGAAAAAGATAAGTCCTTTGCTGACATTCAACTTAAAGAGGCACATGCTATAGTAAGAGTAAAACCTATGAGGTATAATCAAGCAGATGAAAAAGAGTTCAAAATCCAACTCCAAGAGCTTGAAGAAAAGCAACTAGCCTTTAAAAGCACAAAGGAAAATAAAAGTCCTCATAGCAGTCCTGCGTTCATGGTTAATAATCATTCTGAACAGAAAAGAGGCAAACCTCGAATGGTTATTAATTATAAACGTCTTAATGAATTAGCCGTCTTTGATGGTTATTTTCTCCCTAACAGGGAACTCCTTATCAACAAAACCCTTAATAAAAGGTGAATTTCAAAATTTGATTGCAAATCTGGATTTTATCAAATAAAGTTGAAAGAATTGGCTAAACCATTAACTGCCTTTAGCACACCTCAAGGGCGATATATATGGAATGTAATGCCTATGGGACTAAAAAATGCCCCACAAATCTTCCAACGGAGAATGGATAATATCTTCAACGAATACTCTGACTTTTGCCTTGTATATGTTGATGAGATTCTCATTTTTCAGATAACGTCGCAAATCATGCCATGCATCTAATGAAGTTCATTCAAAAAAGTCGTACTCATGGCTTAATATTATCTGCCAAGAAAGCAGAAATTGCAAAAGAACAGATTGAGTTCTTAGGTCTTAAGATAGATCAAAAAGGTATTAAAATGCAACCTCACATATGCGAGAAAATTGCAAATTTCCCTGATAGGCTAACCGACCGAAAACAAGTAGAAAGGTTTCTAGGTTGCCTGAATTACATCAGTGATTTTGTCCCCAACTTAGCTTGGTTAAGAGGACCTTTGCAAGATCTTTTAAAGAAAAGAATGAACCAGCAATGGCAAGACTACCACAAAAGCTTAGTCCAACAACTTAAAAAGTTGTGTGTTTAATTACCTAAGTTAGCAATTCCTGAAACAGGGGATCAGCTAATAGTTGAAACCGATGCATCAGATAAGTATTGGGGAGGAGTCCTCAAGGCTAAAAAAGCTGACGGATAGGAGCATATCCGTAGATATGCTAATGGTAGCTCCAAACCAGCCGAAATTAATTACCATAGCAATGAAAAAGAGCTACTAGCTTTAAAAAGAAGTTTCGCTAAATTTCACTTTTTTATTTTACCAGTTAAATTTCTTGTCAGAACAGACAATACTAACATTGAGGCTTATATTTTCAATAAATTGCCTTGCACTCCTGAATATAAACGGCGCCATAGATGGTAACAATACTTTCAGGAATATCAATTTGATATCGAACGTATCAAAGGTAAGAATAATCATCTTGCTGACTTTCCTAGCAGGGAAGCAAATGCAGAAGGATGAAACAACTTCAACTAAGGACATCAAAGTCCTATTAGAGATGATTGTTCAAGAACTGTGCTCAGCACAAGAGCGAATTTTAGAGCTTCAACAAGCTTTATATGAGGATGTTCAGCCTCGTTTACTTAACGCATTATCTGGTTTAGATGATGTTATGGCAGTAAAAGCCATGGAAATGGATGAACCAACACATCAAACAGTTCTTCAGACCTTTGAAAAGGTTAAGATATTTCAAGACGAAATATTTGGTGGAGAGACATCCCAGACTACTTTCGAAAAGAAAGGCAAGGCTACGGTGTCACCTGAATCCTCGAAAACAGAGGAAGATGAGTTCACCCTCATCTTACCTAAAGCTGTGAAAGCTTTAGAAGAGCCTACCATTAAAAAGGCTTTAACAATAGAGCAATATTAAGGCTTTAACAATAGAGCAATATCGCTCTTACACAAATTGGGTATATTCAGCCCAGAATACTAACAATCAAGTTATTGACACATCGGGAATATATCCCATAGTTCATTTTCCTGCAGGAAGTGACACTAACGAGGTTTCCAAAGCTGTCATTTACGGTTATTGTGGGAGTATTACAAGTTCCCCAGGGAATCGCAAGATCCTTGGATTACATAAATCCATCATTGAGGCCGTCAAAAAATTCAGAAAAAGTTCTAGATCAGATTTGGTCGTCCTCAAGTTCCTTTCAGCCAGTCCAGAGGTTCTCCCTGTACCAGTTCCAAGATGGCTATTTATTCAGCTCTGCACACCCAACAGAGCCAATATCAAAATGCGACCAGAAAAAAGTTTGCAATGTCCTGACATTAATGAACCATGGATATGCCACCGAAGTGCAGAAGGATTTGCTGTTTTGTTAAAGAAGCTGTCTCATATTAGAGAAACCAACAAAGGGTTTATGTATAATACACCCAACAATAATTTTGTCTTTGCAGAAGCGAATTGTACGCCCCGATACGATGCCCTCAACAAGATAAGTGCCAGCATTAGCCTTATCTCTACTTGTCGTATCCCAGGGAGTTTTCCTACATAGGTACATCTATGTACTCTACTCCATAAAGAAAAGACACCAGGATGCTGTATTTGTCCACGTAGAATGTAAGGAAGCGTGTTAGACCCACTGCCAGAAAAGCAGATGCTCAAAGGACAGCGGGCAGAATAATTGTGGCATAATCAACGGCTAAAAATTAGAGCTGAGTCACCCAAGCAACTCATTATTGTACGGAGGAATCGTCAACAGAAGCGCACTATCAACAGTACACGTAATTGCTGACGCAATGTATTATTGTACGAAAAGCAATGTATTATTTTTACTTTTAGAAAAGTTGATGTAACATGTCGGAGCAAGAAGTCTATTTAAGACAAGGCCTTTGCATTTGAAGGGGCATCAAATCCAGGAGGATCAATTAGCAGAGAGGGGGAAAAAAAAAAAGAGAAGCCATGAGTGAGTGAAAACTCCCTTAGGGAGTAGAGTGATCTAAGAAGATCAATGTAATATTGTAATCAGCAACAAAACTCTTAGTTTTTGCACATTTGGGTTAACAAAATCTTTCAACATATCAGTAGATTTGGATTACCTTTGGTTGGCCGAGAAGTAGCCGTAGACAGGAGGTCGTTGGCGAAGTGGCAGTACCCAGTAAGGTGTTGATCGAATATATGTTTAACGATGTTCTTAATTCAGATATGCTTTTACTAATTGTTTTATTGATGCATATAGCAATATTATTGTTGATCTTATTTGATTGCTTGAAACCTAGAATTACCTCATGAATCCCATATCAATTGAACAAAAGCATGCTAAAGCTATAATAGATCAAGCATTAGAAAGATGCAAAAGTGAACAAGAAAATGCTGAATTCTTAATTCAGGTTAAGAAAGACTTATTAAGAGTCACTCAACAAGGACGAGAAGCCCTTAGTGATGAAATTTATGATCATCCTCTTATTTTAGCTGGTGGAGAAGTTATCATCCCTAGCCCACGAACAATTTTTGAATATGAGGAACAGTTCCACCTCAATTCTTTAAACTTACAAGTTGAGTTATTAGAGCAATTAAAAGAAGCTGCTGCTTTTATTGATAATATGTTAAGAAGGCATAAGCAAAATTATGATTATAAGTATCAAAGTTTTAGAGAACGTAGACTAAAGAAGTCTAGGAATCATTTTGAATGCAGTAGTTCACATGATTAGACAAATCTTTAAGAAAATTTTAGAAGTTATCCGCAAATGGTATTAGAGCCATATTTTATGTCTCAGATTACAGGAGAATGAATTATCAGACTGGAATTATATTCTTGAACAAGCTGAATTAGCTAACGAAATTTGGTATGTTGAGCCTGAACGAATAAGCCCTGTTCGTGAATTACTATCAGATCTAAGTGATGCATAACCGCAGTGCTAACATAGCTGAAGCTTTGATAGGAATCCTAAAAGGAAATTTAATGTATCAAAACTTAGGATTTACCACATATCCAGGATATGGTATCCCTATTACAGATTTAGACACAAACCGTGCCCTAAATCTTTGTTCTAATTTCCAAAGGACAGACTTATTACATAGTCTTCATCATTCCCCATTCACCATCCATACAATGGTAAGTTACATGCTCAGTAACACTCATATGATAGACAATTTTTTTGACAAAGAAAATATCGAATTTGATGATATCTTTTCTGATGTCTGGGAGATACAACAGGTATCACGGTCATTCATTCCCAGTATAGAACCAGTTTGGGAAATTGACATCCAACCTAAACCTCTCTTAGATCGAAGGTTAAGTATACCCAGAAGATATTCTATTGATGGATCAATCCTCAAATCCCTTCCTCGAAATGAGACATTTAGACTTCCCTCTTCAAGACAAGCAATATACCAGCTTGTAACCAAAATCTACCTTACCAATTGGAACGATGGTTTGATCTGGATCAACCCCTCTCTTCAACAAAACTATGTTGGAAAAGACCTGCATCCAAAAATCATTGAACATCAAATTTCTTATGTTCCTATCTTATTCAACTCAGTTGAAAGAATTATTCACATAGAACTTGAACCCTTCTACACAAAAGCCGATCTATTATTAGGAATGAGATTCCTAGTCGAGACAACTAATACAGTCACTGATAAGGTCTTAACCATTAAGCTCAATGGTGCAATTATTCAAGCCATTCGCATCCATGATTAGGGTCCCCTACATCAAAGTTGAACTTGTTTATAGGTTTCACAAGCCTGAATGGTCTCATGCCATGATAGACACAGGTTCGGATGTCACTATGGCCTCTGCCACAGTTTATCCCGAAAGATATTGGAAAGAACTTCGCAAACCACTCCAAGTCGTGGTTGCCTCTGGCCAAATCACTAAGCTAACTAAAGCAGTATGTGGTCAATTCACTGCTATTCCTGATAACCAAACCGGGATTTCTAAAGTTATACCCCTTCCTACTGTAGTCATTCAAGCTCCAAAAGATGCTACCTACAACATTCTTTTAGGTGTTGATTTCTTTAAACGTTTTAAGGAATATAGCTCTGATCATTCCCTGATCAAATTTCTTACACCTTGTGGTCATTGGATTCATTCCCCTATCATTCAGAATCCTACCATGCGCACCCACATTTCTTTTATCCCGCGCAGCCAACATGGTGAGTTCAAACACCAGAAAAATTGGCATTCAAAGCCAAAAACCCCAGCAACGTTAATTTAAGCTTTGCATACTACTCAAAAAGCACTTGAATTCCGCCTCGAGGAAGAAGTCAAAGCACTCCTCCAAGCCAATTTTGATGACAATCCCCTAAAATATTGGGAAAAAGATAAGTCCTTTGCTGACATTCAGCTTAAAGAGGCACATGCCATAGTAAGAGTAAAGCCTATGAGGTATAATCAAGTAGATGAAAAAGAGTTCAAAATCCAACTCCAAGAGCTTGAAGAAAAGCAACTAGCCTTTAAAAGCACAGAGGAAAATAAAAGTCCTCATAGCAGTCCTACGTTCATGGTTAGTAATCATTCTGAACAGAAAAGAGGCAAACCTCAAATGGTTATTAATTATAAACGTCTTAATGAATTAACCGTCTTCGATGGTTATTTTCTCCCTAACAGGGAACTCCTTATCAATAAAACCCTTAATAAAAGGTGGTTTTCAAAATTCGATTGCAAATCTGGATTTTATCAAATAAAGTTGAAAGAATCGGCTAAACCATTAACTGCCTTTAGCACACCTCAAGGGCAATATATATGGAATGTAATGCCTATGGGACTAAAAAATGCCCCACAAATCTTCCAACGAAGAATGGATAATATCTTCAACAAATACTCTGACTTTTGCCTTGTATATGTTGATGAGATTCTCATTTTGTTAGATAACATCGCAAATCATGCCATGCATCTAATGAAGTTCATTCAAAAAAGCCGTACTCATGGTTTAATATTATCTGCCAAGAAAGCAGAAATTGCAAAAGAACAGATTGAGTTCTTAGGTCTTAAGATAGATTAAAAAGGTATTGAAATACAACCTCACATATGCGAGAAAATTACAAATTTTCCTGATAGGCTAACCGACCAAAAATAAGTAGAAAGGTTTTTAGGTTGCCTGAATTACATCAGTGATTTTGTCCCCAACTTAGCTTGGTTAAGAGGACCTTTACAAGATCTTTTAAAGAAAAGAATGAACCAGCAATGGCAAGACTACCACAAAAGCTTAGTCCAACAACTTAAAAAGTTGTGTGTTTAATTACCTAAGTTAGCAATTCCTGAAACAGGGGATCAGCTAATGGTTGAAACCGATGCATCAGATAAGTATTGGGGAGGAGTCCTCAAGGCTAAAAAAGCTGACGGACAGGAGCATATCTGTAGATATGCTAATGGTAGCTTCAAACCAACCGAAATTAATTACCATAGCAATGAAAAAGAGCTACTAGCTTTAAAAAGAAGTTTCGCTAAATTTCACTTCTTTATTTTACTAGTTAAATTTCTTTTCAGAACAGACAATACTAACGTTAAGGCTTATATTTTCAATAAATTGCCTTGCACTCCTGAATATAAACGGCGCCATAGATGGCAACAATACTTTGAGGAATATCAATTTGATATCGAACATATCAAAGGTAAGAATAATCATCTTGCTGACTTTCTTAGCAGGGAAGCAAATGCAGAAGGATGAAACAACTTCAACTAAGGACATCAAAGTCCTATTGGAGATGATTGTTCAAGAACTATGCTCAGCACAAGAGCGAATTTTAGAGCTTCAACAAGCTTTATATGAGGATGTTCAGCCTCGTTTAATTAACGCATTATCTGGTTTAGATGATGTTATGGCAGTAAAAGCCATGGAAATGGATGAAGCAACACATCAAACATTTCTTCAGACCTTTGAAAAGGTCAAGATATTTCAAGATGAAATATTTGGTGGAGAGACATCCCCGACTACTTTCGAAAAGAAAGGCAAGGCTGCAGTGTCACCTGAATCCTCGGAAACAGAAAAAGATGAGTTCACCCTCGTCTTACCTAAAGCTGTGGAAGCTTTAGAAGAGCCTACCATTAAAAAGGCTTTAACAATAGAGCAATATCGCTCTCACACAAATTGGGTATATTCAGCCCAGAATACTAACAATCAAGTTATTGAAACATCGGGAATATATCCCAGAGTTCATTTTCTTGCAGGAAGTGACACTAACGAGATTTCCAAAGCCGTCATTTACGGCTATTGTGGGAGTATTACAAGTTCCCCAGGGAATCACGAGATCCTTGGATTACATAAATCCATTATTGAGGCCATCAAAAAATTCAAAAAAAGTTCTAGATCAGATTTGGTCGTCCTCAAGTTCCTTTCAGCCAGTCCAGAGGTTCTCCCTGTACCAGTTCCAGGATGGCTATTTATTTAGCTCTGCACACCCAACAGAGCGAATATCAAAATGCGACCAGAAAAAAGTTTGCAATGTCCTGACATTAATGAATCATGGATATGCCACCGAAGGGCAGAAGGATTTGCTGTTTTGTTAAAGAAGCTGTCTCATATTAGAGAAACCAACAAAGGGTTTATGTATAATACACCCAACAATATTTTTGTCTTTGTAGAAGGGAATTGTACGCCCCGATACGATGCCCTCAACAAGATAAGTGCCAGCATTAGCCTTATCTCTACTTGTCGTATCCCAGGAAGTTTTCCTACACAGGTACATCTATGTAGTCTACTCCATAAAGAAAAGACACCAGGATGCTGTATTTGTCCACGTAGAATGTAAGGAAGCATGTTGGACCCACGACCAGAAAAGCAGATGCTCAAAGGACATCGGGCAGAATAATTGTGGCATAATCAACGGCTAAAAATTAGAGCTGAGTCACCCAAGCAACTCATCATTGTGCAAAGGAATCGTCAAAAGAAGCGCACTATCAACAGCACACGCAATTGCTAAAGCAATGTATTATTGTACGAAAAGCAATGTATTATTTTTACTTTTAGAAAAGTTGATGTAACATGTCGGAGCAAAAAGTCTATTTAAGACAAGCCCTTTGCATTTGAAGGGGCATCAGATCCAGGAGGATCAATTAACAGAGAGAAAAAAAAAAAAAAGAAACCATGAGTGAGTGAAAACTCCCTTAGGGAGTAGAGTGATCTAAGAAGATCAATGTAATATTGTTATCAGCAATAAAACTCTTAGTTTTTGCACATTTGGGTTAACAAAATCTTTCAACATATCAGTAGATCTGGATTACCTTTGGTTGGCCGAGAAGTAGCAGTAGACAGGAGGTCGTTGGCAAAGTGGCAGTACCCAGTAAGGTATTGATTGAATATATGTTTAACGATGTTCTTAATTCAGATGTGCTTTTTCTAATTGTTTTATTGATGCATATAGCAATATTATTGTTGATCTTATTTGATTGCTTGAAACCTAGAATTACCTCATGAATCCCATATCAATTGAACAAATGCATGCTAAAGCTATAATAGATCAAGCATTAGAAAGATGCAAAAGTGAACAAGAGAATGCTGAATTCTTAATTCAGGTTAAGAAAGACTTATTAAGAGTCACTCAACAAGGACGAGAAGCCCTTAGTGATGAAATTTATGATCATCCTCTTATTTTAGCTGGTGGAGAAGTTATCATCCCTAGCCCACGAACAATTTTTAAATATGAGGAACAGTTCCACCTCAATTCTTTAAACTTACAAGTTGAGTTATTAGAGAAATTAAAAGAAGCTGCTGCTTTTATTGATAATATGTTAAGAAGGCATAAGCAAAATTATGATTATAAGTATCAAAGTTTTAGAGAACGTAGACTAAAGAAGTCTAGGAATCATTTTGAATGCAGTAGTTCACATGATTAGACAAATCTTTAAGAAAATTTTAGAAGTTATCCATAAATGGTATCAGAGCCATATTTTATGTCTCAGATTACAGGAGAATGAATTATCAGACTGGAATTATATTCTTGAACAAGCTGAATTAGCTGACGAAATTTGGTATGTTGAGCCTGAACGAATAAGCCCTGTTCGTGAATTACTATCAGATCTAAGTGATAGATAGAGCAAGTAGCAGTAATGAAATTCCCTATAAGGAATTGTGGAAACAAACATAACTGGCCAGAGAGTTGATGCTAAATTAAATAGCATATATGAAGGTCTAGGAGAAGTCCAGAAGTTAGTCTTAGAAAGGACTAAGCTAAAAGAGGAACAACGAGTAGTGCGTAGACGCATACAATTTAATCTTGCATGTGATCCTACTAAACTAGGATACCCCTCCATAAGTAATATGGTCAGAACATTTTATTCTCTAGAAGAATTGGAAAGAGAATATGATCAAGCCAATTCCGATGAGGAAAACGAAATCTTGAATAGGATTAATGAACTCTAGTTACAATGTAATATGGAAAATTCAACAGGTGAATCTCAATCACACCCAATGGTCATACTAGAATATGGAGCTTCTGGGAGTGGAGCCTCTGGTAGTAGAGCGTTAGAAGCTCGTCCTGAAACTCAGACTCAATACGATGAACACATGGTTAGTAGTAAAGATGAAGAATCACTCAGGTATAGGTACAGACATGAACCTAGTAGAAATAGAAGAGTAGGAGGAAGACATTTATTCCCCCATCCTGGACATGCATACCCTTTAACTAATGCAGGTGCTGTATTAAATATTGATTGTGTAACAAACACTGACGAAGTCATTAAAGACTGGGTTAAAGCTCTTTTGATCTATCAAGGAGTTACTAGAACTGAAGGTGATGATTTAAAAATCTTTATTCCATTAACCTTAAGTGGAAAACTTGCAGATTGGTTTACTGCGTTGCCTGAAGAAACCAAAGGAAGATACTTAGGAGGTACAACGACAAATGATTCGAAAACAATCATTAATACCATTGAAAACGAAATTCAAAGAGAATTTCTAGGAGAGGATTATGCTCAGCATCGTTTAACTGAAAAACGAATTAAAAAGCAAAAATATTTGACTATGCTTTATAATTTACAGATATGCGACATTAATTATTTTGATGCTTATATTTGTGAATTTGAAAAGTATTATTATAAGGATGAAATCTCATCAGCAACTCAAAATTCGTTAAATTTTCATAACGATATGTTTTTTACTAAGCTTCCTTATCCATGGAGCGAGCTAATCTTTAGCAGATGGAAAGCTGCAAACAGACCAGAAAGAACAGATACGCTAGGAGCACGTATCGAGTTTGCCAAAATTACCTTTGCATACGAATGTGAGAAAACTTTCAAAAGAAAGAGGTTACAAAAAGACCAAAAGAAATTGAAATGCAAAGATCAAATGTATTTCCCTAGTAAATTCGGTTGTTCTTTCGACAACCCTAAAAAGAAAAAGTTTAAAGCCAAGAAGGCTAAAGGAAGAAACATAAAAAGTTCCCCTAAACGTTTTTCTAAACCTTTCAAAAAGAAAAACGATTCTTTAAAAAGAAAACAAGTAAAAAGGATGTAGCCACTAAACCCACATCTAAACAAATACAGAAACAGGATTGCAGATGCTGGAACTGCAATGACAAAGGACACTTTGCCAACGAATGCCCAAAAAATATTAATTTTGTAGGAACATATTCTAACGAACTGTTTGAGCAAATTGCAGGGTACGAAGAGATCCTATTTTCAGATATCAAGACAGAAGACGAGATCCTCGTCCTAACTTATTTGAGTAGCTCATCAGAAGATGACTCTGATAGAAGCACATGAAGAACACGAAGAAGCAGAAGCTTTAGGTACTTATTCAAAAGAAGTATTATTTGATAAAAAGAAATATCAAAAAATTATGCAGCAGAATATGAAGCTTGACCTTCATGAAGGTTTTCGAAAAAACTCCTTAGGAATATTTAAACGAAAGAATATCCAGTATTTTGGCACTAACATGCAGGAACAATCCATCCCAAGAGATATTGCAGCTGGACAGGTTGAATTACCTCTTATTACCTTTGACCAGGTAAAACGACAAATTCGAACCATACCAGAAAAGGACCGACACAAAATTGGATATATTCATTTTGGTGCCGTACGAATCCATATTAAAGCTAGCTTGCAAAAGGGGCTTGACACACCCATTATGATAACCCTTATGTATAACCGCATTGCTAACAGAGCTGAAGCTTTGATAGGAATCCTAAAAGGAAATTTAATGTACCAAAACTTAGGATTTACCACATATCCAGGATATGGTATCCCTATTACTGATTTAGACACAAACCATGCCCTAAATCTTTGTTATAATTTCCAAAGGACAGACTTATTACATAGTCTTCATCATTCCCCATTCACCATCTATACAATGGTAAGCTACATGCTCAGTAACACTCATATGATAGACAAATTTCTTGACAAAGAAAATATCGAAATTGATGATATCTTTTCTGATGTCTGTGAGATACAACAGGTATCACGGTCATTCATTCCCAGTATAGAAGCAGTTTGGGAAATGGACATCCAACCTAAACCTCTCTTAGATCGAAGGTTAAGTATACCCAGAAGATATTCTATTGATGGATCAATCCTCAAATCCCTTCCTCGAAATGAGTCATTTAGACTTCCCTCTTCAAGACAAGCAATATACCAGCTTGTAACCAAAATCTACCTTACCAATTGGAACGATGGTTTGATCTGCATCAACCCCTCTCTTCAACAAAACTATGTTGGAAAAGACCTGCATCCAAAAATCATTAAACATAGAATTTCTTATGTTCCTATCTTATTCAACTCAGTTGAAAGAATTATTCACATAGAACCTGAACCTTTCAACACAAAAGCCGATCTATTATTAGGAATGAGATTCCTAGCCGAGACAACTTATACAGTCACTGATAAGGTCTTAACCATTAAGCTCAATGGTGCAATTATTCAAGCCATTCGTATCCATGATTAGGGTCCCCTACATCAAAGTTGAACTTGTTTATAGGTTTCATAAGCCTGAATGGTTTCATGCCATTGTAGACACAGGTTCAGATGTCACTATGGCCTTTGCCATAGTTTATCCTGAAAGATATTGGAAAGAACTTCGCAAACCACTCCAAGTCATGGTTGCCTCTGGCCAAATCACTAAGCTAACTAAAGCTGTATTTGGTCAATTCATTGCTATTCCTGATAGCCAAACCGAGATTTCTAAAATTATACCCCTTCCTACTGTAGTCATTCAAGCTCCAAAAGATGCTACCTACAACATTCTTTTAGGTGTTGATTTCCTTAAACGTTTTAAGGATTATAGCTCTGATCATTCCCTGATCAAATTTCTTACACCTTGTGGTCATTGGATTCATTCCCCTATCATTCAGAATCCTACGATGCGCACCCACATTTCTTTTATCCCGCGCAGCCAACATGGTCAGTTCCCCTATAAACACCAAAAAAATTGGCATTCAAAGCGAAAAACCCCAGCAAGCGTTAATTCAAGCTTTGCATACCACTCAAAAAGCACTTGAATTTCGCCTCAAGGAAGAAGTCAAAGCACTCCTCCAAGCCAATTTTGATGACAATCCCCCAAATATTGGGAAAAAGATAAGTCCTTTGCTGACATTCAGCTTAAAGAGGCACATGCTATAGTAAGAGTAAAGCCTATAAGGTATAATCAAGCAGATGAAAAAGAGTTCAAATCCAACTCCAAGAGCTTGAAGAAAAGCAACTAGCCTTTAAAAGCACAGAGGAAAATAAAAGTCCTCATAGCAGTCTTGCGTTCATGGTTAATAATCATTCTGAACAAAAAAGAGGCAAACCTCGAATGGTTATTAATTATAAACGTCTTAATGAATTAACCGTCTTCGATGGTTATTTTCTCCCTAGCAGGGAACTCCTTATCAATAAAACCCTTAATAAAAGGTGGTTTTCAAAATTCGATTGCAAATCTGGATTTTTATCAAATAAAGTTGAAAGAATCGGCTAAACTACTAACTGCCTTTAGTACACCTCAAGGGCAATATATATGGAATGTAATGCCTATGGGACTAAAAAATGCCCCACAAATCTTCCAAGGAAGAATGGATAATATCTTCAATGAATACTCTGACTTTTGCCTTGTATATGTTGATGATATTCTCATTTTTTCAGATAACATCGCAAATCATGCCATGCATCTAATGAAGTTCATTCAAAAAAGCCGTACTCATGGTTTAATATTATCTGCTAAGAAAGCAGAAATTGCAAAAGAACAGATTGAGTTCTTAGGTCTTAAGATAGATCAAAAAGGTATTGAAATGCAACCTCACATATGCGAGAAAATTGCAAATTTCCCTGATAGGCCAACCGACCGAAAATAAGTAGAAAGGTTTTTAGGTTGCCTGAATTACATCAGTGATTTTGTCCCCAACTTAGCTTGGTTAAGAGGACCTTTACAAGATCTTTTGAAGAAAAGAATGAACCAGCAATGGTAAGACTACCACACAAGCTTAGTCCAACAACTTAAAAAGTTGTGTGTTCAATTACCTAAGTTAGCAATTCCTGAAACAGGAGATCAGCTAATAGTTGAAACCGATGCATCAGATAAGTATTGGGGAGGAATCCTCAAGGCTTAAAAAGCTGACGGACAGGAGCATATCTGTAGATATGCTAATGGTAGTTTCAAACCAGCCAAAATTAATTACCATAGCAATGAAAAAGAGCTACTAGCTTTAAAAAGAAGTTTCGCTAAATTTCACTTCTTTATTTTACCAGTTAAATTTCTTATCAGAACAGACAATACTAACGTTAAGGCTTATATTTTCAATAAATTGCCTTGCACTCCTGAATATAAACGGCGCCATAGATGGCAACAATACTTTCAGGAATATCAATTTGATATCGAACATATCAAAGATAAAAATAATCATCTTGCTGACTTTTTTAGTAGGGAAGCAAATGCAGAAGGATGAAACAACCTTCAACTAAGGACATCAAAGTCCTATTAGAGATGATTGTTCAAGAACTATGCCCAGCACAAGAGCGAATTTTAGAGCTTCAACAAGCTTTATATGAGGATGTTCAGCCTCGTTTACTTAACGCATTATCTGGTTTAGATGATGTTATGGCAGTAAAAGCCATGGAAATGGATAAACCAACACATCAAACGTTTCTTCAGACCTTTGAAAAGGTCAAGATATTTCAAGATGAAATATTTGGTGGAGAGACATCCCAGACTACTTTCGAAAAGAAAAGCAAGGCTGCGGTGTCACCTGAATCCTCGGAAACAGAGGAAGATGAGTTCACCCTCGTCTTACCTAAAGCTGTGAAAGCTTTAGAGGAGCCTACCATTAAAAAGGCTTTAACAATAGAGCAATATCGCTCTCACACAAATTGGGTATATTCAGTCCAGAATACTAACAATCAAGTTATTGACACATTAGGAATATATCCCAGAGTTCATTTTCTTGCAGGAAGTGACAATAACGAGGTTTCCAAAGCCGTCATTTACGGTAATTGTGGGAGTATTACAAGTTCCCCAGGGAATCGCGAGATCCTTGGATTACATAAATCCATTATTGAGGCCGTCAAAAAATTCAAAAAAAGTTCTACATCAGATTTGGTCGTCCTCAGGTTCCTTTCAGCCAGTCCAGAGGTTCTCCCTGTACCAGTTCCAGGATGGCTATTTATTCAGCTCTGCACACCCAACAGAGCCAATATCAAAATGCGATCAGAAAAAAGTTTGCGATGTCCTGACATTAATGAATCATGGATATGCCACCGAAGGGCAGAAGGATTTGCTGTTTTGTTAAAGAAGCTGTCTCATATTAGAGAAACCAACAAAGGGTTTATGTATAATACACCCAACAATATTTTTGTCTTTGTAGAAGGGAATTGTACGCCCCGATACGATGCCCTCAACAAGATAAGTGCCAGCATTAGCCTTATCTCTACTTGTCGTATCCCAGGAAGTTTTCCTACACAGGTACATCTATGTAGTCTACTCCATAAAGAAAAGACACCAGGATGCTGTATTTGTCTACGTAGAATGTAAGGAAGCATGTTGGACCCACTGCCAGAAAAGCAGATGCTCAAAGGACAACGGGTAGAATAATTGTGGCATAATCAACGGCTAAAAATTAGAGCTGAGTCACCCAAGAAACTCATTATTGTGCGAAGGAATCGTCAAAAGAAGCGCACTATCAACAGCACACGCAATTGCTAAAGCAATGTATTATTGTACGAAAAGCAATGTATTATTTTTACTAACATGTCGGAGCAAGAAGTCTATTTAAGACAAGGCC
>JAKOGI010000129.1:997500-1002500 GCA_029747015.1 Carnegiea gigantea | reverse complement strand
TAATGACGATATCCAAGTTCACAATTCAAAGAAATGTCCACGTTGCAATTCAATGTCCAAGATGTCCAAAGATGAAGTCTAGCAATTAATGACGCAATTCAAGGTGCCAACAATGCAATTTCACGTGTCAACAATCAATTCAAGATCAATTAAGTGCATCCCTGCAATCACCTAACAATACGTTCAAAGTGCCATCAATCTGTTCCTAGCAAATTCAATTCGGCCTTATCAAGACTCATAACTCATCATCATATCAACATCAAAGGCATGACTCATCACGACAAGCAGTTCAAATCATTAGAACAATAATTCAAGAATACTGTTCCAGACAACTTATCTAAACACTGTTCGGGATAGCTCATCAGAGCAAGTATTTCAAGACAGCTTATCTAAACACTGTTCGGGACAGCTCATTAGAGCATTTATGCAAGAATACTGTTCAAGACAGCTCATCAGGACAATAATTCAAGAACAGTCCAAGGTCCATTATTACTCAATATTGTTTCACTTTTGACGTGGTTCCAGTCCAAGTTCAACACGAAGCATCAATAATTCAAGATTGTCGGCAGACGTTATCAGAATCAGATTCCATTTAATTTTCAATCTTTACCGTCCACTTGTGCACATTTAATTCCATATTATATTTTATAAATAGATACTCCATAGCGTTGTATTAGGCATCATGTAATCATCAAGATCACGAGCAAGTATCAGCAAGCCTCCAAGCCTTCCTCAAAAAATTCCCAACCTCACTCCTTCTCTCAAATAACCTTCTCCATATCCCTTGTACTCCATCATCAAGAACTTCGATTCAAATCCTTGTATCAAGTTTTATCGATTTAAATAAAAGTAAGTTTTTATTCATCTGGTTTGTTCATTTCAATTTCGTCTATAAAAACTTACTTTTATTTGAATCGATAAAATTTGATACAGGGATTTGAATCAAAGCTCTTGATGATGGAGTATAAGGGATATGGAGAAGGTTATTTGAGAGAAGAAGTGAGGTTGTGAATTTTTTGAGGAAGGCTTGGAGGCGTGCTGATACTTGCTCGTGATCTTGATGATTACATGATGCCTAATACAACGCTATGGAGTATCTATTTATATAGAATACAATATGGAATTAAATGTGTACAACTGGACGGTAAAGATTGAAAAATTAAATGTAATCTGGTGCTGACAACGTCTGCCGACAATCTTGAATTATTGATGCTTCGTGTTGAACTTGGACTAGAATCACGTCAAAAGTGAAACAGTATTGAGTAATAATGGACCTTAGACTGTTCTTGAATTATTGTCCTGATGAGCTGTCTTGAACAGTATTCTTGAATAAATGCTCTGATGAGCTGTCCCGAACAGTGTTTAGATAAGCTATCTTGAGCAGTATTCTTGAATAATTGCTCTGATGATTTGAACTGCTTGTCGTGATGAGTCATGCCTTTGATGTTGATCTGATGATGAGTCATGAGTCTTGATAAGGCCAAATTGAATTTGCTAGGAACATATTGATGGCACTTTGAACGTATTGTTAGGTGATTGCAGGGATGCACTTAATTGATCTTGAATTGATTATTGACACGTGGAATTACATTGTTGACACCTTGAATTGCGTCATTAATTGCTAGATTTCATCTTTGGATATCTTGGATGTTGAATTGCAACGTGGACATTACTTTGAATTGTGAACTTGGATATGGATGTCCCCTCCCGGGGCCTTAAGATTGAGTAGTGTGGGAAATGAGGAAAGGAGATAATGGCCCTTACTTTTATCAGAGGTCAAGACCTTTTGCGGGCTCTTTTCTTGTTTTTATTTTTTGTATTTTTTTAATTTTGGGTATAACGACTAAGAGTAGAAAATCTACTCAATAGTCATAGTGATCATGAGCACAAGGACTATGCCATGGGCCATAATTTGAATGAACCAAGGAGGAGGATGAGGCTGGTTGGTGGTAGTAAATTCTGGTTAGTAGCGAAAATGGAGGTAATCATTTTGTAGAAATTTGCAATGTAAGCCATAGTTTGTGAGAACAAGACAGGAAGTATCGATGTGGAATGGATACTGTAATGGGATGAGGACTTGAGTATGACTTTGATCAACTGGACAAATGTAAACATCTGGGGATACTTTAGACACAAATTTGAAAATATGAGGTTCGAAAGCTGTCCAATATTCAAACTATTTGTGGAACCACTTGAAATAATTAATATACCCAATGGGCATAACGATAAGAACCGGATGATTATTAACATCTTGAACAAGCATTTGATAAGCTTTGATAAGTTTGAGATAACTGTAAAATGATATTTCAGAGGAATTGTACCATTCTTGATAATCAATGAAGATAGCACTTTCATTGTATCTTGGCCCATAGAATGATGTATAGTAGAGTTCATGATCACATAGATAGAATAAGAGGTTCATGTGGAAAATTTGGTAGTTGTATGGAATTGGAGTCATTGAGTACTTGTAAGCTTTTGCCGTTGTCGTTGTCGTTCATGGTGAGACTTGTGTGGAAATGTTCTGATGATTCAGAAGAAGGTATTTGAATAGAAGATGAAGGATGTTGAATTGAGGCATGAGAAAATTCTTCAGCTTGTGAGATTTGGAATTGATTTGGAATAAGGATTGCATAGGGAGGATGGGTTTGAGTATCAGAGGTCATGGTAAATTACTGAGAAATTTGAATTGTTGATAACTGAAAATAAATTATGGTTGTTATCAGAAATGGGAAAACTCATAGTTAAAAGATTGTACAGGGAGTTTATAAAACTTTTGAAAATGTTTTTGAAAATATTTTACGCTGCATTGAATGGGTGTAGGCTGTATGATTTGATATTGGGCTATACATGTATTGAGTATTCTAAGATTAGTTTTCTAGTAATCTATGGGTTTTTGTAAATCATGATGCTGACACACGAATTGATAATAATTATGTAACCATTTTGTATAAAATTCATTGAAATCTGTTGATGCAATATGATTGTGTAAGCTAATGTTTAATTCTTCTAGTTGTTAATTTATTTCTTGCAATTCTTTGTGATCATTATTGAGTCGTTTAATGACTTTAAGTTTTTCTAATTTGTACCAATATTTCGGATTGTTACATTCAATTATATTGATTTGTCTTGATATTGAGGTGTTTTGTAATAAAGATAAATCTTTTTGATAAACAGGGGTAACAAATTTGAATGATATTGTAGTTTCCATAATTTCTGTATGCACACCAATTTGATCTATTTTAAATGGATAAATTTGAGTAATAAAAGGAGTTCCAAGAATAACTTCTTGACTTATATCTCGTACCAAAATGAATGAGTTTTTGAAACAATATCCTTGATTGCATATGTAAGCATTTGATAATTTATACTTAATTTGTAATGCCATACCATTAGTACTATGAAGTCGTTCTTTTGTCTTTTCATAATATATTGAGGGAATTAATCCTTCTTTTATACAATTTTGATCACCACCACTATCTAATAGTGCAACAGTATTGAATTCAAAACTATTTTTAATTTTAAGAATAATATGAATATACCATTTTTGAAAATTTATTTGATTAATTGTTGAAACAAATTGTTGATCCGTAGGGGTATCTTCTGATTGAATGTTAGAAGAAGAAGGTCTGTTTTCTATTAATGTTAATCTTGTTTCTAATTCAAGATCTTTTGTTTGTAATGAACATAAATCTTTGTGCAAATTTTTAATTTGTTCTTTTAATATATTAATTTTGTTTTTTCAGTCTTGAATATTAACTGCCTTTAAAATATTAGGAATCTCACGTGTTTCAAATATTTTATTGATACTTACTTTATGAGGAGGTTCTAAAGAAACTTCTTTTATTAATATACTTTTGATTTTTTGTAAATACTCCTTTCTTAATTCTGTATCTTGAATTTGTTCAATTAAATCTAATAAAAATTCTTTTTCATTATTATTAGTAGTTACAACATTAATACATTTATAGCATAATCTTGAGGACTCATTATCTGATGAATATTCACTTAAATCACTTTCTAATTCATTGATATTACTATCTTCATAATCAGAGGAGGACGATGAATTTTCTGATTGAAAAGGTGTATCTTTGAATTCAAATAATGAAATTAATTGATCTTGAATATCTGGATGCTCTGCACAAATTTCATTTAGTTTCTTTTTAAGTTTACAATTTTTTGCATAATGACCTAGTTGGCCACATTTATAAGAAGTATTAGTATTATCGACTTTCTGTTTTAGAGTGGTCTTTTTAGGACTTAATCTTTTGTAATTTGGCTTTCTTGTAGTATATTGTTTCTTCTTACTAATTTGAGTGTTTTTTCATTTTTTGACAGGTGGAGCTTCTAACTTTGGAAAGCAAAATGCTTCACAAAAAGATCCTAATTTTTTTCGTTTAGCGGCTTTATGTTGAATATCTTGCTTGTAATTTTAACTTATTGCATAATGAAATTCATTCTTTTTTAATAAAACTTAATAACTGACCAAATGTAATTTGTTCGAATGGAATTGGACCTTTGCTAATGACTTCACTTAATTTATTGAATATTCTTTGAGAAAATAAAGATGGTACTCCTGAAACAAATTTTTCTTTCCAATAAGGTTGATGACAATCTTCTCTTTTAATAGGTATGTTAAAAATGTATCTTTATACCAATTGTAATCTTCGAGAGTTGGACATCTTAAATTTGTTAAAAGAATATCTATTGCAGCATTAATATCTTTAGGACTTCCAAGAAAATTAGTAACAATTGTATAAATTAATATTTTTATATTGTCTAGTTATTGTTGAGAATTTGTGTGAGTTCTGATTTTATTACGTTCCTCTTCTTGAATATAATTCTTCCAGCAATTTTTGAGTGTACCAGTGAATACAGATGTTAATAAATCAAAAGCTTGTAACTCGGTTGCACGTTAGTAGAATAAGCTGTATAAGCAATTAACATTCTTTGGAGTGTTACAAATATTTCATGGTCACTACGACCATCAATATTCCATTCAT
>JAKOGI010000129.1:987500-992500 GCA_029747015.1 Carnegiea gigantea | reverse complement strand
TTCTGAGGAAAAGGAAGATGATGACCAAAGTACTAGTAGTGAAGAAGCTATAAATATTATAGAAGAAGCATTTGAAGACTCTTCACCCTTAGCCATTAACAAAATCAGAACCTGGATTTTGGATAATAGAAGAAATTATCATCTGAGACCTACTCCCCCTGATCGTCAATATGAAGAAAGAGGAAGTTTTTCTTCTTCTTAATTCAATGGAGAGTCAGTTTACCAATGGAATATTGATGGTAAATCTGAGCATGAGATACTGAGCACTTTGCAAGAAATGACAATGACCCTTTCAGCCTACAAAGCAAAAAAATTTACCGATTCCCAAGCCGCTACGGCCCTCGTTATAGGTTTCTCCGGCCAAATGAAATCATGGTGGGATAACTTCCTTGATAATGATGCCAGGACAAAAATCCTTAACTACACTTACAAAAAGCTGAATGACCGTGAGGTTGAAGTGGATGAGCAAGATGGGGTAGAAGTCCTCATCCACACTATTACTTTACATTTCTTAGGAAACCCAAAAGAAGAGCAAGCTTCTGGTAAAACAATTCTTATTAACCTCCGTTGTCCTACCCTTATCGACTATAGGTGGTACAAGGATGTCTTGCTAACAAATGTTCTCAAAAAGGAAGATGGTCCTCAAGATTTCTGGAAAGAAAGATTTATTGCAGGATTGCCAAAACTTGTTGGAGAACGAATCCTCAATAAATTACGCCAGAATTTTGGAACCAACAATATCCCTTTCAGTTTGCTTACCTTTGGATAACTTTTTGGCATAGTCAAAACCGAAGGATTAAATATCTGTAACGAGATTAAAATTCAGTCCAAATATGGATCAGAAAAGGCACAGTTTCGCAAAGAGATGGACACTTTTTGTGAAGCATTTGGAATTACAAGAATTAAAGCACCATCAACAGCTCGCAGACGGATCCAAAAGAAAAGGACCCAGCCCAAATTCAAACGACCTCCTAGGCAGCCCAAACCATTTGTCAAAAAGGAACAATCTAAGCCTACACCCAAAAAGAAACAGCCAAATAAAAAGAAAAAGACCATCGTCTACTACAAATGTGGCAAGATAGGTCATAAAGCTTTCCAATGCAAAACTGAACAAAAAATCAATGAGTTGTTCTCTGGAGATCCAGAACTTCAGAAGAGGCTCTTAGCCCTTCTAACCAAAGATGCTTCAGCTTCAGACAAATAAGACGAATATTATTCGGATTCCAGTGAGGAGTCTGACTCCAATTCAGTCTTTGAATATCATCACTAGCAAACCCCAAAAAGAATTTTTCCTTGACCTTATCGGACAAATCCCTGATATTAATACAAAAAGAGAATACCTTGAGAAACTCAAAGGTATTATCCTTGAAGAAGAAGACAGAACTCCTAAATTTGATTTAGGAACCTCATCTTCTTCTACTATCTCCCAAATCTTTGAAAGATACCCTACTATCAATCCTTATCAACAGGTTACTACAAAGCAACTACAAGCTGAGGTCAATGACCTCAAATCCCAAGTTCGTTTTCTCAAGACAGAGGTAGTAAGCCTCAAATCCAATGATCTAGAGATCGAAACAAAACTTGCAATTCTTGAATCATAAAAAACCAATCCTCTAGTTCTTTCAACACCTGATATTTCTGGGATTCGTGAAACAGAGATCCTTGAAACTCAGTTTTTACAAACTATTTCAAAAGTTACCTTTCAAAATGGTATTCGATAGTCAAACTTGTAGTAAATAATTTCTCAATTAATACAGTAGCTCTTATAGACAGCCGAGCTAAGCAAAACTGTATTAAAGGAGGAATTGTTCCTATAAAATTTTGTGAACACACAAAGGAACAATTAGTAAGTGTTAATGGTGGATCTTTGAACATTCGCTACAAATTAAGCAAAGGTTATATTCAAAACAATGATTACTGTTTTAAAAATGTCTTCCTCATAGTTGACAATATTACAAATGATTTAATTTTAGGAACACCCTTTCTCACCCAAATATATCCATTTACTATCAATGAAACTGGTGTTCATACTAAAATTATGGGCAAGACCATATCTTTTAATTTTCTTTCTACTACTCATCAAAAGGAAATTCTTAATTTACAATCGTCTTCTATATTTAAACAGATCAACAGTCTTCAATCCAAACAAAAATAGATTTGCCATCTACAAGAAGAAATTTCCTACCTTCGAATAGAGGAACAATTGAAAACCCCCTCTATTCAACTCAAAATTTCAAATTTTGAACAACTCTTGAAGAAAAGGATATGTTCTGATCTTCCTAATGCATTTTGGGAAATAAAGAAACATATCATTTCCTTACCTTATGAACCCAGTTTTAATGAAAAAGATATTCCTACAAAAGATAGACCCACTCAAATGAATTTCGAACTTTTAGAACATTGCAAAAAGGAAATTTGAAGCCTTCTTGACAAAAAACTTATTCGCCCATCAAAATCTCCGTGGAGTTGTGCAGCATTTTATGTTAATAATGCAGCTGAAAAGGAACGAGGAGTTCACAGGCTGGTTATTAACTACAAACCTTTAAACAAAGTTTTACAATAGATTCGATGTCCAATTCCTAACAAAAGAGATTTATTAAATCGTCTTTATAATGCCAAGGTTTTCTCAAAATTTAACATGAAATATGGATTTTGGCAAATTCAGATTGCTGAGAAAGATCGTTACAAAACTGCATTCACGGTTCCCTTTGGACATTACGAGTGGAATGTAATGCCCTTTGGACTCAAAAATGCTCTATCAGAATTTCAAAACATAATGAATGACATTTTAACTCCCTACACATCTTTCATTATTGTCTACATTGACGATGTGTTAGTTTTTTCAAGCACACGTGATCAGCATTTTAAGCATCTGCAAGCATTCTTACATGTTATTGAGAAAAATGGGTTAGCTGTGTCTGCATCAAAGATGGTTCTATTTCAAACAAAAATTAGGTTTCTTGGACATGATATCTATCAAGGTAGCATTAAACCTATTATGCGATCTTTAGCATTTGCAGATAAATTCCCAGATGAAATCAAAGACAAAAAATAGTTGCAGCGATTTTTAGGCTGTCTGAATTATGTCTCTGATTTCTTCCCCAATCTGCATCATTTATGTGCACCATTGTATAGGAGACTTAGGAAAAATCCTGTCCCTTGGTCAAACGTGCATACTCACATTGTTAGACAAATCAAAGACAAGGTCAAGTCATTGCCATGTCTCAATATCCCTAATCCATCTGCATTCATGATAGTTGAAACAGATGCATCAAACATAGGATATGGAGGTATTAAAACAAAATTTGGATTCTCAGGAACATGAACAATCAGTTAGGTTTCATTCTGGACTCTGGCTCGGTCCACAACAAAATTACTCTACTATCAAAAAGGAAATTTTATATGTTGTTCTTTGTGTTTCAAAATTTCAAGATGATCTATTTTACAAAAATTCTTACTCTGTATTGATTGCAAATCAGTGAAAGAAATTCTTCAAAAGGATGTTAAGAATTCAGTATCAAAACAAATTTTTGCTTGATGGCAAGCAATTCAAGCAATTTTATCTGCTTTCGATTTTGATGTCAAATTTATCAAAGGACCAAACAATTCTCTTCCTAATTTCCTTACGTGAGAATTCTTGTAAGGAAAGAGTAACAAAATTTTATTTCTGCAGGAAACAAAATGAGTTTCAACAAGAACAAAGGAAAAGACAAAAGCAAAGGAATTCAACAGGCTGAAGATTATCAGTTCGAAGTTCCCATCAAAATTCTAACCCATAACCAATTCCAAACTCTGGCAAACTTTCCTCCACTACCATACAAAACCATTGTGTCAAAACCAGCCACAAAGCCTACCATTGACAATTCCTACTATATTCGACATTCATAACATCTTTTCTTAACCAGTTACAAAACCATACCCTCACCAGACATTATTAAGCCTTTTATTCAAAGAACCTATGGCAAAAAATATTTTCCTATAGATGACCCACGAAAAACCTAACAATTCTACTAACTTATCCTCGTAGATGCCCGTTCAATTGACATCACTCATACTTTTGACAAAGTTAATCCTGGACACATTTTATTCTCCAAATATATTATTCGAAACGTTTTAAGTACTCAACAATGGAAGAATCCATTTGAGGAACGAAGCTTTTCAATCCCTTACACCCCACAAACTTTTGATTACAATGATTACAGAATGGCTTGATATCGGGCATTTCTGTATCATCTTGAGACCCATTCCTGGTTCTTCAATTTTCATGACAATTACCCTACACAATTTCCTATTTGGTTTTACTATTGGTGGACATGGTTTGGTTGCAGTCCCGCAATTCTACCAACAGAAGCCAAAGAAGGTTAGGAATTTTGGGAGAAAAATATTTCCTCCCTTGAAGCCTATACAAAAGAAGTTCAGTTTTTCAGAAACTTCAACATTGACTGTATTTTCAGCTGGGAATATAGGCTACAAAATCATTTGCTTAACTCATTCCCATTATTGATGGTCGGCATTTACAAGATTAAATAGTGGAATGAGTATAAAACAAAATTATTTCGTAAAGAGAACGTAGAGTACTTCTGCAAAACAAAGACTAAGAAATATACTCTACACAACCTATATACATTTGAAAAGAAGAAGGAAGTTATTGGACCATCTACCCCAATAAAGAAAGATAGTCCTACAACTTCAAAAAAAGCTCGAGTTAAAGGATTGTCCCAGAAGGAAAAAGAAATCCTTGAACTTCTTAAGGACGATCCAAATATGAGACAAATCTTTTTACAAAATATTCTTGACAGAACTGAGGATTTAGACGACGAAACAGTCAGCTCTGCAGCCTCTTCTACAAAACCAAAGCATGATGACTATCAAGATTCACAGGACCCGTATGACCTGTAAATCTCTTTCAAAAGAAAATAATTGACAAAGCTTGCAAGAGCCACGACCTTTCAAGATTCTCAAAGGATGTGACCCTTGGCAAAACGAAAGGCCAAAATATA